>CAUYRH010005540.1:0-16292 GCA_963574655.1 Perodicticus potto
TGGGCATTGTGGCGGGTGCCTGTAGTCCCAGCTACCTGGGAGGCGGAGGCAGGAGACTCGCTTGAGCCCAGGAATTGGAGGTTGCTGTGAGCTGTGATGCCATGGCACTCTGTCCAGGGTGACAGCTTGAGGCTCTGTCTCCAAAAAAACAAAAAAAAGAAAAGATTTTTCAAAAAGTTACCAGTAAATGTGAAATTTCAGTAAAGCAATTATTTCATTAACAGTGCTAATCATAGGAATAATTGCAAGTTGACTAAAGCATGCTATTTGCTAAAAGTGGAAGGAATCCTTATTAATAGTCTACATAGTAGTTTATGTTACATTTGTTCTTTCATTTTAAAGAAGAGAAAAATGACATTCAGAGAAGTTAAGTCAGTCTATTAACTATCCATAGGTTTTGGTGGGATGTGGTGGCTCACACCTATAATTCTAGCATTCTAGGATACTGAGGTAGAAGGATCCCTTGAGGTCAGGAATTACCAGCCTGAACAAGAGCAAGACCTCACCTCTACTAAAAATAAAAAAGCCAGCTGGTGTCCTAGCCAGCACCTATAGTCGGAGTAGCTTAAGCTACTTGGGAGACTTTAGCCCAGGAGTTTGAGGTTGTTATGAACTAGGCTAACCTCTTGGCACTCTGGCCTCGGAGACAGAGTAAGACTCTGTCTTAAAAAAAAAAACAAACCACCAAAGAACTATTTGTGGGTTTTGAGTTGGCTACACGGTCATGGAAAGGATCCTCTAGAGCTATCTAGTTCCTGGGCTTAGGGGCAGCCAGGGTGCTCCAGATCAGGTGATTTGTAGGATCCTGGCATTATACTCAAAAATAAGTGGAATGTCAAGAGGTGGAGTCTAAGAAAAGATTTGCAGTTATAACTCCAGGGACAGGAAGGACATCCCCACCTATCTCTTCTTACCCTCATTCCTAAATTTCTCTGATTGAAAAGTTCAAAGCATAAGAAAATTGTTTTTAGAAATCTACACGCTCAGGTGCTTATTATTTTGCTGTGTGAACATTAAGAAACAATTTTCGTCTTAATCACGAATCTGCACCTCTGGTGACTGACCCTTGCATCTCCTTACTCAGATTGCGTCTGCATTCCAATACTGCCATGAAAAACAGATTGCTCACAGAGACCGCCAGGTGCGTAGAAGTGTTCTAACCAAGTGTATGCTTTATTTGTGTTCAAATCTCTCATTATACAAGTGAGGTGTAGATTAGATTTTGCTGTTAAATAAGACAAAAATAAATCTCATAATGGTTGAAACCTTTTAATCGTTTTAATCAAGTTATAGTAGAGGATTAAAAATAAATAAACAGGTATTCACATTTCAGCTAAGGTGGCTGGTGGTTGACCTCTGGAGGACAGTCATCACACAACCAAAGAGACGAGGTCCCCTGAAGTGCATGGTCACCTGGACAGCATCCTCAGTGCCACTTGGCATTATTTTCTGCTTTTCTAGGCAGCTTTGTCTCCTGTTAACAACAATGCCTATTTGAGACCTTTAAGAGCCTCTACCCTAGCTTGGGATGAGGTTTCATATTTCAGAGAAAATGGAAACACAAGCTCCCTCTGTTTTCCAGCAGGCCCTGAGACATAGCTGCACCTGCACCCGTCCTTCACCTCTCCTCTTGTTACAGGAAAGTGGGGCACCTCTGCCGCCCCACCTCTGTGGGCCTCTCTGTGTGGGCTATGCCCTGTCTGATGCCTCTTTTCTCTAATTTTTCATTCACTCTCTCCCTCTCTGCTTCTTCTCACCAGCAGCATTTACAAATGCTCAAGTCTATGCCATCTTTTTACCAAAAACCCTCTCCACCCCAGAGAGAAATGTGCTATGGCTGTTTCTCTTTTCACAGCCATAGCACATTTCTCTAAACATTTTCTAGACTCCATGTCTTAGCTTGGTCCTCACCTGCACCCTCTCCTTTCATGATTGTCATTGACTTGCTCGTTCCTCAACACAACCCCCTCTCAGCGCATTTGTGTCCTCCATTACTGCAGTGCCACCTGTGTGGTGACAGCCCCCCAGTCACTTCCTGAAGCCAGAGTGCTGTCCCAGGGCCCAGGGCCCAGCTGCCAAAGGGCATCCATCTCCACTTGAGCGTCCCTCAGGCACCTCAGGTGCAGCAAGTTCAAAGCCTAAACTCTTCCTTCCTTGTCATTTTGGTGACTGATGCTCCTCAGGTCTCCCTCTGCTTTACCAGGTCCTTTTGCTGCTGTTCCCTAAATATCTCTTTCACTTCCTTCTGTCTCTGTTACACTATCCTAGACCAGACACCATCATCTCATACTGAATCATAATACCGGTTTCTTGCCTATTTTGCTTTTTTCATGCATGTTTTCCAGATTGCACCCAGAATTGACTTTTCATTTTTTGATTATTTATTTTTATCTTTTGACACAGAGTCTCACTCTGTTATCCAGGCTAGAGTGCCGTGGTATCAGCCCAGTTCACAGTAACCTCAAACTCCTGGACTCAAGTAATCCTCCTGCCTCAGCCTCACAAGTAGCTGGGACTACATGCGCCCTCCACAATGCCCAGCAATTTTTAGACATGGGGTCTTAGGCTGGTCTCAAACTCCTAAGCTCAAACTATTCACCTGTCTTATCCTCACAGAGTGCTAGGATTACAGGTATGAGCCCCTGCACTCAGCAAGGCATGGGCTTTTTAAAAAACACAAAAAAGATTGTTATTTCTGTGCTTAAACAATTCCTCAGTGGCTTCCCATTGCCCTTCGGGTGAAAACCCAAACTTATTGAGTATAGGCCTTTGTGAATCAGCCCTGACTATCTCCCCTGCCATCTCTGGGCATCCCTCTGCGACACTTTCAGTTTCTTGAGTGAAACATGCTCTCTTCACCTGTGTGTTCTTGGACTCTGTATTCTCCCTGAAACACTGCTCAGCAACACATCCTTTATGCCCAGCTGCACTTTCTGCTGCTTTGAGTTCTCATCCTCTGGGAAGCATCCAGCCTTTTCAGTGCCAGCCCCACAGCCCCTGGTTCCTCCTTGGTTCTCAGGGCAGCTGCTTTTCTTTCTGCCTTCTAGACTGTGAGCTCCTGAGAGTAGGGCCCTATCTATCTCATTCATTGTATATAAATCCATTATGCAGTAGATTTCTTGATCTTGGGGCATTTGATATATTAGAATTAATGATTATTATCCTAGCACTTCATGTCTGTTATTGATTGTTAATGTTACCAAATTAGGAGTTCTAATTCGTCTCCTGTTTTTTTCCTCTAGAATAAGTGTTTTCTCATTTATTTATTAGGAGATACTGACTTTATATCATCCCAGAAACCTTTTATTATGAAATGTCTAATATTGTCATAATTCTAATTATTTGGGTTAAACTTTATTTTTGTCTTGATGTTTTCCCTCCAGGCTGAAAATCTATTGTTAGATGCCAATATGAACATTAAAATAGCAGGTTTTGGTTTAAGCAATGAATTTACTGTTGGCAGTACTCAACACGTGTTGTGGCAGTTCTCTGTACTCAGCCCCTGAGCTCTTCCAGGGCAAGAAATTCCACAGGTCCGAGTTCTGTGGGTGGAGGTCACATCTGGAGCCTCATGGTCATCCTGATTACGCTTATCATGGCTCACTTCCCTTGGTTGGGCAAAGCCTGAAGGTATAGGAACCAGTTGTACCCATGTACTGTATCAAACTAAAAAGAATTTTGTAAAATTATATGGGTTTGGTGGCAGCGCCCATAGCTCAGTGGGTAGGGCACCGGGCATATACTGAGGCTGGCAGGTTCAAATCCAGCCTAGGCCAGCTAAAACAATGACAACTGCAACAACAACAACAATAAAAAATAGCTGGGCACTGGTAGTCCCAGCTACTTGGGAGGCTGAGGCAACAGAATCGCCTAAGCCCAAGAGTTTGAGGTTGCTATGAGCTGTGATGGCACGGCACTCTACCCAGGGCAATAGCTTGAAACTGTCTCAAAAAAAAAAAAAATTATATGAGTATACACACACACACACACACACATATATATATATATATTTTTTTTTTTTTTTTGCAGTTTTTGGTTGGGGCTGGGTTTTTTTAAACCCGCCACCTCCGGCATATGGGACTGGCACCCTACTCCTTTGAGCCACAGGCACTGCCCTCATGAGTTTATATTTTTAATATTATATCAGTTTAGGGATTTCAGTGAGGTTTTTGTTGTTGTTTTTTAACCTAAAAGTTGACTCACTAGTTTTCTTTCTGCCTTCCATCCTGAAAGGAGCAGAGAGAGAGCATCTGAAGAGGGGTATACCAAATCCCTTTCTACGTCTCTACAGAACTGTGAAAACCCCTCCAACGTTTCCTGGTGCTAAATCCAATTAAACAAAGCACTCTACAGGTTATCACATAAGTGAAAATAAGTAATAACTTGGGAGAGTTTTCAGAGTATTTAGAATGCAGCTTGGTTTGTGTGGCATGCTGAATACTTGCTTAGGACTTTTTAAGCAGGAATTGTGGCATTAAAAAAAAATAAGTTACCCTTTGACCTATAGTCAAAAAAATGTTGAAAATAAATTTGCTTATAATTGTGATTATAATATTTTAGAATATTTTATTTTATGCTCCTAATGAACAGTTCACTTTTTCAGCAAATCATGAAGAATAGGTAGCTCAATGCAAGGCATGGGGAAGATGAATTTAAACCATTCGTGGAACCAGAACATCGCAAACCAGAAAAGAACAGGGAATTACTCTGTGCCTACATGCTTATGTATGCATATGTTTGTATAAATAACATATTTATTTATAATGGACAAATTATCTGATCTATCAAATTTAGGAACTTAACTAACTGTAGTTTCCTATAATAGAACCTAGTAACTCAGAAACAAGTATTCATTTGTGTTAGAAAAATATGTGATCTTTTAGGTCAAATAAAGAAAATTATTTTACCCTGTACAGAATGATTTCCTACCGAAACAAAACATATAAATTGTATTATACCCTTCATTTTTAGATATTTTGGTGAGAATGAGATATTCACAAGAAGAAATTGAAGAATCTCTGGGTAAAATGAAATATGATGAAATCATACAATATAGTCATTGAGAGAAAATCTTCAGAGGTAAGAGTATCCAAAGAGGAAGAGCTGAAGTATTCCTTAGGTAGGGCCAGGCACAGTAGTTCATGTCTATAATCCTAGCACTCTGGGAGGCTGAAGCAGGCAGATTGCTTGAGCTCACGAATTCAACACTAGCCTGTGCAAGAATGAGACCACCATCTCTAAAAATAGCCAGGCATTGTGGCAGGTGCCTGTATTCCCAACTACTTGGGAGGCTGAGGCAAGAAGATCACTTGAGCCCAAGAGTTTGAGGTTACGGTGAGCTACGATGCCATGGCACTCTACCAACAAAATGAGACTCTGTCTCAAAAAGAAATAGAAAAGAAAAAGAAATATCCTTTATTTAAATTATTGGTTTGTGTGAATTATTTTCTTAGTTTTAATATTTTAGGTATATATAACAGTTGATTTACCATTTTTTAGATTTACCTGCAAATAACAAATCTAATTCCTGTGACCTTTATAAGCTACTATTTTAACTTCAAGATAATAATTCTTAATAAGTAAACAGAACATTTTAAGTTATGTGGAAAAGCTGGAAAGAAGCTCATAAGCACAACTTTTTGTGACACAACTTTTTGCAGTCAGAAAAATACTTTTGCCTGAGTTTACGGTTGTCATTTTTAAACATTGTGATTCTTCAACTCTCTCAATGAACTGTTTTTGAGAGGTCTGTGTGTTATGAGTTTAGTTTCTTAATAAATCTTTTGGGTTCCTGTTGTGATTTATTGTTTTCCTCTTTTTCTCACTAGCTGGATGCTAGTGGTTCCAGTTCTAGCAGCAGTCTTTCCTTTGCTAGGATTAGGCCAACCAGTGGTCTCAACAACAACCCTGGCCAGTCTCAAGCCAAAAGCAGAGACAGTACCATGTAAGTGTTCTCTTGGAATCTCTAATTAGGATCCGTAAGTGAAGTGTTGTCCACATCTTTGTTTCTTTTGTGTTTGTTAGTTGCTAGTAAGGAGGAATTTTCAGGGCTTATGGGTGGCAGGGCAATTAATAATATCCTAAAACCTTCCAGTTTAAAGGGAATTATTTCTAAAACCTAGAAGAAATCTTATAAGGGAAATTTCTTTCTTCTCTAGGGAATATCTTAATAAATTAAGTTTTTTCTTAAGTAGGTAAATTCCATCTAGATTATTAATGCCAGCTCGGCGCCTGTGGCTCAAGGGGCTAAGGCGCCAGCCACGTACACCTGAGCTGGCGGGTTCGAATCCAGCCCGGGTCCGCCAAACAACAATGGTGGCTGCAACCAAAAAAAAAAAAAAAAAAATGGCCGGGCATTGTGGCGGGCACCTGTCGTCCCAGCTACTTGGGAGGCAGAAGCAGGAGACTCGCTTGAGCCCAAGAATTGGAGGTTGCTGTGAGCTATGATGCCACAGCACTCTATCCAGGGTGACAGCTTGAGGCTATGTCTCAAAAAAATAGATTATTAATGCCTTTTCCCCCCAGTTTATAAAATTTTAGAGATAAAAAGAGCTTTAGACATGGCATCATCCATAACACTCCTTAAACTCCCATTTTATCAGTGACACAGTAGGCCAAGAGAGGTCACGGAGTCTCCTGAGGTTGCATAGCAAGTGAGAAATGTCCGCTCTGGGAAGCCAAGGCAGGTGGATTGCTGGAGGTCCGTACTTTGAGACCAGCCTGAACAAGATGAGACCCCCATCTCTATTAAAACTAGGAAAAGCTAGCTGGATGTTGTGTTGGGCATCTGTGGTCTCAGCTACTTGGGAGGCTGAGGCAAGAGGATCACTTGAGCCCAGGAGTTTAAGGCTGCTGTGAGCTATGATGCTGTGGCACTGTACCTAGGGCAACAAAGTGAGACTGTCTCAAAAAATGAGAAATGTCGAGGGTCTTTAAGAGCCTTGAGCTGTTCGGTAGACCTAGCCCAATAAACTCAGCAGAAGCAAGTGCAGCAGAGTCAAAAGTGAAAGCAAGGTATGGGGAAGTGGAAAATAGAGCAGCCAAAACTCCAGTGCAGTAGAAAAAAGCTAAGATTTTATTTAAAGCAAAGTGTAGATAAGCTTAGACTTATCTAGAGATTGGAAAAGGGCCCCCCTCATAAGTGAGAGGAGACACTACATAAGCCAGTATACAAGTATAAGTATCTCAGTTTCTCCTACAATCATCTATAAAGTTTTTCATTGGCTCTTCTGATAGTTTAGTTATTCTCATTTACTTTTCATCGGTCACAGATTACCTCAGTTGTCACGGGTGCCCATTTTCCTTGTCTTTTTAGCCAGAATTGTTACCTGTTATTTTCCTGACAATTGTAGGATGGTGTCTATTAATCTTGTGATGTTTATTCTGTAACTGTGACCACTATTCTCTTTTGTGTCGCAAACTAGCAACAAACTAGGGGAGAACAAGGCATACTAGGTCAGTTCAGTCACAAGGTTCCAAAACTCGTTGTTTGCTTCTGGGCCCTTTTTAGGTTTCTTATCTAGGAAGCCAGACTTTTCTCCTATTTCCTTCCCTGTAGTCTGTTTCTATCCCTAATCAAGAAACACCTGCGGGGAGGGGAGAGGCCAGGAGGAGGGAAAGTTTTTGGTGGGACCTCACTTAATGTGCATAATGCAATGGTACATTTCAAAACTATTAAGAATAGAGTATAAATGTCTTACCGCAACAAATAAGTAAACGAGGTAATGGTTATGTTAATCAGTTCAATGTAAGCATTCCACATTGTATATCAAATCAGTACCCCATAAATGCATTCATGTACACAGTTACGATTTAATAAAGAAGAAAAAAGAAACATCTGGGGCAGAACCCAGAGCTCAGGTCCTGTGGATTTGTTCACTAAACCATCTCCTTTTATAATAATAATCATTCTTCTTTGTTAGAGCTTCTAATACCAAAAAGAAGTTCGTAAAAGAATATTTCCAGAAATTATTAAATAGAGAAAATCACTTATTGACCTAATCCCTACCTACTTTTTATTTTTTATGGAGCTGGAAAGAGTGGTCAGCAGGGGAAAGATTTGTGCCTCTGGCTCTATTCTTTTAAGTGTTAAAAATTAGATAGGTTCCAAATTTGATGCCTAGAAAAGTACATCCACTTGATTCCAGCGAGAGCAAGCAAGCCAAGCAGGCCAGTGTCTAGCTTGTCCGCCAGCCTCTCTCCCCTTTCCCCTTGGCTTACTCTCCGCTGCATACCTTTGCATATATGCCTGTTTCTATGAAACCACAACATAATTTGTAGCTGTGCTTCTTAATTTGGGATCTTGTGTATGTGTGTATTTGTACACAGTTTTCAGGAAAGGATGACTTTTATCATATTTTCAAGGAGGCCTTTAGCTTGTTTGAAAAAATAAAAAATAAAAAAAAAAAAAACCACCAGTTTACTAATCAGTAAATGGTATTGGGACAATCTGGTAGTTCTCAGAAAAAAAATTAATTTGGATCTATTTCTCACATCTTATACAAAGATGAATTCCAATTGGAGTGAAGGTGGGAATAAAGAGGCCTGAGCAGGACTCTAAAAAGAGGAAGGAAGGAAGGGAGGGAGGGAAATATTAAAAGATAACATGGAATGATTTGCTTTATAACTTGGACTGGTAAAGGTCTAACTATTACCTTAGACACTAAACCCATGAAAGAAAAGACTTGCAAATTTGACAACCTAAAATTTCTATGTGATGCATTCATACTATGAACTACTACCTCACAGTAAAAAGGAACACACAACATCTTGGATGTATCGCAAGGGATTATATTGACTGACATACCATTCCATACATATAACGTTCTTAAAATGGCAGAATTATAGAGCTGGAGAGCAAGTTAGTGGTTGCCAGGGCTCAGGGAAAGAGTCTGGGGAAGAGGGAGGTGGCTGTAGCTGAGACTGGCTATAGCTCTGAAAGGGTAGCCCAGGAGGTCTCTGGGATGGATCTGCACTGCGTCTCAGCTGGTGGTAGCCACACAAATCTGCATGTGTGATAAATAGATGTACAACTAAATACACTGACGCAACTGAGTGCAAGTAAAACAGGAAATCTGTATGCATTCAGTAGATTGGATCAATGTTTCCATTCTGAATTTCAAATCTAAATACAATTAGTAAGGCCAAGCATAAAGGCAGCTCACGCATGTAATCCTAGCACTTGGGAGGCTGAGGTGAGTGGGTTGCCTGACGTCAAGAGTTCAGACCAGCCTGAGCAAAAGCAAGACCCCCATCTCTACTAATAATAGAAAAACGAGCCGGGCATCATGACAGGCTCCTATGTTCCCAGCTACTCAGGAGGCTGAGGCAAGAAGATCACTTGAGGCCAGGAGTTTGAGATTGCTGTGAGCTATGATGCCATAGCACTCTAGCTAGTGGCAACAGAGTGAGACTCTGTCTTAAAAATAAAATAAAATATTACAAAAGAAAATCAAATGATGCTTTTTGAAAAGAAAATAAATAAAATAAATAAAATTAGTAAAGGTTTTAAAGCCAATCAATAGTAACCTGAAGGTTCTGCAATGTTAGTAAACCTCTTGTGATATTGGAAAGAAGGATAAACATTAAGAGTGATATCACCCGATATTTGGCTAACTCTTTTGTTTTATATGTTAAATTTACCGCTCTGAGAGTTTGATTGTTCTCTCCCATAAATAAAATTAAGCCCAGTGGGTTTTGCTGTGTGACCCAGACTGGAATACAGAAACCCAGTCACAGCTCATTGTAGCCTCAAACTCCTAAACCTTGTATACTTTTAATTCAGTTCCAAACAGATTTGCCATTTAGATTTTTGTCCAAGTAGCAACTTCTCCCCCTTCTCTCCTTTTAATAGATCAAAATACAAAGTTCCTTCTGTCTTAGAATAAACGATGAGCATTTGGTGCTGGTCTTTAAGGTTACCACTGGACATCAAATCTGATGAATATACTAGTGATATTCATTTCCAAAATCCTTTGCACTTCCAATCACCTGTGCTAGTATTAGAATCTCCACACACATATGATTTATTACAGAGCATCAATTCATCGTGCATCTGGGTTGTCCCTAGGTGCACTGCTCCTGGGGCTGAGGGTGTGACCAGCAATCTCTGCCTACTTCCTCCCTGTCACTTGCTTGAGGAACATACTTTCCTCTGCTTTTACCACCTTCCTTTGTCTACTCAGGTTCCTGTTTACCTTGTAGAAGATTATGGGTGCTTTTAAAAAGATCCGTGATAAAACTTTAAAAGAAATGGCCCATAAAATCTATACTGTTTGGTTCCAGAATGGATGTAATTTACTCAGATACGTATATATAGTGAATCAGTTCATTCTGTGTGATGTGTGTACCACTTAATTAATTTGGTCAGTTATCAATACAGTAACAACCCCCTCTTAATACATTTCCAAAGAATCGCTCTGAACAATTATTAGTATTTTAAGAAATCTTTAAGAAAAGTAGAAAGACTTTTACTAAGTGAAATTTTATAATTGAATTCATTGCACAGTGAACATTATATGTAAGTGGGAAACATCTCAGAGGATTTTCCTGTTTTGTAGTTATATAGACAAATAGCAATCTTAGATCATCTTACAAAATGTTTATTTTCACACAATAAAATGTGAAATTATATTTTATCTCTTAAAAAGTAAACTCTTTATTACAGCTGGACCAGCTATTCCTTCAGTTGTGGCATATCCAAAAAAGGAGTCAGACCAGCACCAAAGACCTCAAAGAAGATGGAATTCCCTCCCAGATATCAAGAGGCATTGCTGTTGGGAGAGAGGGAATAGCCCCAGCCAGTCGCATGCTTGGGGATACAAGAAAAGCTCCACTGTCCCTAGTGTAAGTGTTGCTGAACTAGAGAGCAGACCTAGGATGATAGAGTTGAAACCAAATAGACAACAACTGTTCTGAGCTTGTCCATTTTACTCCTGTTTTCTCCTTTGCCTGGAATGCCCTCCCTATTACGCCACCATGCCCAGTCCCAACCTATAGAAATTCTTCCTGCTACATTGTAGGTATTTCTTGTTGACACTCTCTGTCTTAGTCCATTCCTGATGCTGTCACAAAATGCCTGAGAATAGATAATTTATAAGGAACAAAAATGTATTTCAGAGGTCAGGTATGGTGACTCATGCCTGTAATCCTAGCACTTTGGGAGGCCAAAGTAGGAAGATCACTTGAGGCCAGGAGTTTGAAACCAACCTGAGCAAAAGTAGAGACACCCTCTCTATAAAAAAAAGAAAAATCAGCCAAGTGTGGTCATATGCACCTGTAGTCCCAGCTACTCAGGAGGCTGAGCCAAGAAGGTCACATTAGCCCAAGAGTTCAAACTTGCAGTGAGCTATGATAAGGCCACTGCAGTCCAGCATGGGTGACAGACCAAGACTCTATCTAAATAAAATAAAAAAAAAAAAATTCAGGGTAGTGCCTGTGGCTCAGTGATTGAGGTGCTGGCTCCATGTACCGAGGGTGGCGGGTTCGGGCCCAGCCCCAGCCAAAGTGCAACAAGAAAAAAATAAAATAAATAAAAAAATAATTCATTTAAAAAAAAAATTCAATTCTGGAGGTTAGAAAGTCCAAATCAAAGTGACAGTGGGTTTGGTGTCTGGGGGCACCCTATTCCCTGCTTCCAAGGCGACACCTTATTGCTGCATCCTCCTCAGGAAACTAAGGCTCTATCCTCACTTGGCAGAAGGGATGGGAGTTACAAACTTGCCCCTTCAAACCCTTTTATAAGATGCTAATTTCATTAATAAGGGCAGAGCCCTCATGACCTGATGCTTCTTACACATAATACATTGGCGATAAAAGTTTCAGCATGACTCAGCGCCCTTAGCACAGTGGTTATGGCACCAGCCACATACACCAAGGCTGGTGGGTTCAAACCCAGCCCCAGGCAAGCTAATCAACAATGATAACTCCAACAAAAAATAGCCAGGCATTGTGGCAGGCACCTGTAGTCCCAGCTACGTGGGAGACTGAGGCAAGAGAATCACTTAAGCCCAAGAGTTGGAGGTTGTAAGTTGTGACACCAAGGCACTCTACACAGGGTGATATAACAAGACTCTGTCTCAAAAAAAAAAAGTTTCAGCATGAATTCTGGAGGAGACTGGAGGAGACACATTCAAACCATAGCACACACCGCCTCTTCCCCGTATACACTATGTCAGTGATGAAATCCTGTATGTCAAGTGCCATGTCCATTTGTTCCACAGACATATGCTGAGCTTTGGGTTACTCTAAGCAGGGAGAGACAGAAAGACCTCAGTCTGACAAAGAAAGGAATAAAAACAATGACAGTGTAGACAGATGACAGCAGACAGAAGCCCACCATAAATGCCCAAAAGACACTTATATTGATCTGTACCTTAACTCATATGCATACATGTATGTGTATGTCCTTAGATATGTACTAGGAACAACTCAACATGTCTTTAACTACTTGAAACAGTTACGATTCTCTGTTGCAAGTGACAGGAACTGAGTCCAAACAGGCTCCAATTAAAAAGTGCATCGGTAGGTCCTACAACTAAAAACACCCAGGCCTGGAGTTAGGGTCCATCTTCTAGTTCTGCCTCCTCTGTGGTCGTTCCACGAGTGAGCTCAGCACCATCAGACCTCTTTCTCGTGGCTCTGCTCCAGCCAAAGCCTGGGGTTGTCTTCTTGTTCTGTGTATGCTGTCTCTAGCAATCTCTAAATCTGTCATGGGATAACGTAGCCGGCACAAGTCTAGGGTGGATGAGCTTCATCTGCAGCCCGGGGACCTAGAGTTGCTTCCTCTAAAGTAAAGTGTAAGTATCACTGCCACAGGAAAAGAGAAGATGCTGAGTGGCAAAAAAAGGAAACTGAGCTGGGCGTGGTGGCTCATGCCTATAATCCTAGCCCTTGGGAGGCTGAGGCCGGTGGATTGCCTGAGCTCATGGGTTCAAGACCAGCCTGAGACAGAGGAAGACCTCATCTCTAAAAAAGAAAATGTGCTGGGCATTGTGGTGGGAGCTAGTAGTCCCAACTACTTGGGAGGCTGAGGCAAGAGAATCCTTTGAGCCCAAGAGTTTGAAGTTGTTGTGAGCTATGATGCCACATCTCTACCAAGAGTGACAAAGTGAGACTCTGTCTCAAAAAAAAGGAAACTGAAGGTATTTCCGGTTCTTCTCTGACTGTATAGAGCCATTATGCAAGGCAGAGGGCAGAATTCGCAAACAATGCAGGGACAAGCAGCTTTTCTTGAGCAATTTGAAGACCTGTCACCCTCCTTTGGTGGCTATCAGAATCCCAATGGCTAGTTGATGTCCTATATAGTCAAGAGCTGTTTCCAGTTGTTCTGTTAGGAGAACATTTATTGAGCCCCTGTTTTGTCAGGCTTCCTACTGGGGGCACATTGACAAGATTATAGCTGGACTTTAAGGGAGCGCCAGCAAGGAATGGTCACAACAATACAATGTGGCGTGCATGAACTACAGTCCCAGGAAGAAGTGATTTAGCTTGTAGTAGGAGGGTGCACCAGGGAAGGCTGCATGGAGGAAATGACCTCTGATTGATTTTTGAAGAGTGAGTAGAAAGTTCAGGCAAAGGGAATCGTTTCTGCAAGCATTTTCTGACCTGGGGCTTTACCAAGAGACTGCATGTCATCGGGAGGGCCAGAAAGTCAAGTTCCAGGAAGAATGACAGGAGCATAGCCTAGAGAGACGGCAGGAGCCAGACTACAGAGCCCAGGGATTTGTGACTTGCATGTCTAAGTTAGGAGTCTGGACTTCATCCTGAAGGCTCTGTGTGCAGTAGAAAGGTTATAAGCAGATGAGCAACAAGGTCCATTTATATTTTGGGGGGTTCAGGGCAATGGAGTGGATAGCCGAGAGGTGTGGGGTAGAGGGACAGAACCCAGTGAGGATGAGGCACGAGGCTCTGCCCTGAGAACCTGGCAGTGGAAGTGGAGGGCAGGGGCCAGCTGAAGGGCTGACAGGAAACTGACACCAACAAAATGCCATGGTTGGTCTGGACAGGAGAAATAAGGGAAAGGAAGAACCTGCCAGTTTCCAAGTTTCAATCCTTTGGAAGGATTTCTGCAGAAAGCTTTTAAAGAAAGCTGGAAGAGTATGATCAGAATTCTAAGTCTCTGTTTATCCTTAAGGAAAAAAAAATACCCCTTTGGAATTCTAAGGAGACGATGACTGAGAATTTAGAAATAGTGTGGGCTGCGGAAACACCTGCAGGTAGTTTTGTTCAGTAGCTGTCTGTGCCAAGTGGAACTGCAGACTGCCAGCCACTCCATCACTCTTTCTCTGTCTGTAAACAGTTAATTTTTTCTAATGAGTTTTTCCTTCTTGAGAAAAGGGGCTCTGTTGACCCCTTAGGGATTTTGACGATAAAGGATGATTTTATAAAGGAAGGACTCTTTATAAAGGATTCTTTATAAGTGTCCTTTGGGCCAGGTGCGGGGCTTAACACCTGTACTCCTAGCATTCTGGAAGGCCAAGGCGGGTGGTTTGCTTGAGTTCAAGACCAGTCTGAGCAAGAGTGAGACCCCATCTCTAAAAATAGCCAGGCATTGTGGTGGGTGCTTGTAGTCCCAGCTATTCGGGAGGCTGAGGCAAGAGGATTGCTTGAGCCTAAAAGTTTTAGGTTGCTGTACACTATGATGCCACATTACTCTACCGAGGGTGACAAAGTGAGACTCAAAAAAATGAAAAATAAATACATAAATAAATGTCCTTTGAGTGAAAGATTCTAAACTATATTGTTAAAACAACGTAGGATACTCTGTTATATAACAACGAATTTATATAATCATAACCTTATTAGTTCATTTAAAATATGTCAGTGTGTTTTGGGAAAACTTTGAGAGTACGGTATGTTCATTTTATATTCACTTGAATTGAGAATTTCTTAGAATAGGCTTTATGTTATGCATATGTTGGAAGACATTGTTCCTCTCACATAAACAAATATTCAAACACGTAAGCTGCTATTTTCTTTTGTTTAAGGTAATAAACTTTTAAGATTACTTTTTGATGGGTGGCACCCGTGCTCAGTGGGTAGGGTGCCGGCCACATGCACCAGGGCTGGTGGGTTTGAACCCAGTCCCAGCCTGCTAAAAACAAAAAAATAGCCAGGTCTTGTGGCGGGCACCTGTAGTCCCAGCTACTTGGGAGGCTAAGGCAAAAGAATCACTAAAGCCCAAGAGGTGGAAGTTGCTGTGAGCTATGACGCCACTACACTCTACCAAGGGCAACAAAGTGAGACTCTATCTCAATTTAAAAAAAAAAAAAAAAAAAGATTATTGTTTGAAGAAAGCAACTACAGGTAAGCAGTTGCTCCAGAATCCCTAAAACAAGTTAAAGAGAGTTTTATTCTTTGAAAAACATGAGATGGTTTGAGGAGGAGGGTATGTGCATTACACAGCAGGCTACTGTGGGGTTTCTGCTCTATCAAACTGTTTCTGCCTCTGCCTGAACCCAACCCCCTCCCAGCCTTACAGAAATGTTCACTAACACAGCTAGCCTTGCCTCAGTTTGTACCACATCTTCTATCTGTTGGCTGAGATTTGAGAAGTCGATATCCATGTCAGCCTCTGGGCAACCCAAGATGATGTTATTTCACTGTATAGACAGTGAAGGTGATAACTTCAAGGCTATGTAAGAAGAATGCACATTCCTGGGTGCTCTCGGCTTCTTAATTTTGTGCTGTGGATTTTGTAGTCCAAGATTTTGTTACAGTTGTCCATAAAGTGTCCTTCCTCGGGGTGATTTTAATTTAAGTGCATCCTGTCGCCTGGTTTCCTTGCACATCTGGGTGTGCCTTCATGCCTGTGCATACTACAAAGGGGATAAGAAGTTCCTGCTCCTTCCCAAGGCGCTTTCACATGTGTGGAATTTTATTTTTATACCATTTGTGTGCTTCTAAAACTTTTTAGTTACCTGTTCTTCAAGTATACCTGCGTACCCTTTATTGCACATAGACATGGTTCTCTGCATGTAAGCAATTTAAGAGGGAAGCAAAGAGAAAAGTCTGAATTAGCACATTCTCTGTCCTGGAATTTCCCTGCATTTACCTGTCCTTAAAAATAGACGTGAAAGATCTCTATAAAGAAAATTATGAAACTCTGAGAAAAGGAAGTGCTGAAGATGTTAACAAATAGAAAAACAAACCATGCTCATGGCTGGGAAGAATCAACATTGTTAAAATGTCCATACTACCCAAAGCAATCTACAGATTTAATGCAATCCCTATTAAAGCACCATTGTCATACTTTAAAGAACTTGAAAAAATAGTGCTTCATTTTATATGGA
>CAUYRH010005541.1:0-11725 GCA_963574655.1 Perodicticus potto
GCAGGGAGCAAATAGGAATCACGCCCAGTATCCTAGGGGATGGTGATCATTGTAAATTAGCTTCTCAGCTGGAGTTCACACTGCTAAAGGGAAGACTGGGCTCTTTCCACAAAAGCCTCTTTGGCAGGGATGGTGACCCTGCCATTATAAAGAGTATGATATAACTTATTTATAACTTTTTGTTTTTTGACAGAGACTCACTCTGTTCTCCAGGCTAGAGTCCTGTGGCATCAGCCTAGCTCACAGCAACCTCAAACTCCTTAGTTCAAAAGATCATCCTGCCTCAGCCTCTCAAGTAACTAGGACTACAGGTACCTGCCTCTGGGCCTGGCTAATTTTTCTGTTTTGTTTTAGCAGAGAAGGTCTCTCTCTTGCTCAGACTGGTCTCAAACTCCTGAGCTCAAGCAATCCACACGTCTCGGCCTCCCAGAGTGCCAGGATTACAGGTGTGAGCCACTGGGCCGGGCTATAAAATATATTTTTTAAAGTACTAGTTGCAAGACTCCCGAAACATTGCAATTTTATAGACTCCCCTTACCTTCCTTCTGCCTTTAAAAGATACTGTCCTCACACATTCAGAAACTGAGTATATTCTAGTTCTGGGATTCTTCAAGTCATAGCCTAGATGCATCAACTTCTTTATGCCCGGGATGAAAACACCAGCAGGGCACACTCTGAGAAGCTATGTAATAATGGAACTGTTTTTTTCTTTAAAGCACTTCCCTTTTTTCCTAGTAACATAGAAGTATGAGATAAAAGATTTAGAAATGAAGACCCTGAGGGTGTCCCTATATCAAAAATGAAAACGAGACGACTTTAAGATAGCGGGTTAAATATAGCATGTGTATTTATGCCTCGGTGTCATTGTTGAACATGTCTAGCCTTGCCATATATCACGGAAAGACCAGGCGGCAGCTGTCT
Organism: Perodicticus potto; assembly: GCA_963574655.1. NCBI lineage: Eukaryota > Metazoa > Chordata > Mammalia > Primates > Lorisidae > Perodicticus > Perodicticus potto. The sequence continues at coordinate 922 of CAUYRH010005541.1, forward strand.
CATTGTTTATTCTTTTTCTCAGCTCTCTGACAGTGGCTTGATTTATAGTTGTAGGCAATAAATTACAAGGTTGTGTCTAGTTTCTAACCCTCTGGCTAAAGATTTCCCATTACTTGGTGAGGCAAGTTAAATATTTTATTTAAAATGACATCGATAATCATAATAAGAAAGTCATTCATGGGAAAGTGTAATGCCAATGGCCTTGAAATTAACAAGCAATTCCTTGCAAGACAGTAACACGGAGTGGAAAATACACAGTAATCGGGGCAGGAAGCCTGACTTCTACAACTCAGGCAAGCTCTTTCTTCTTCAGGGCTCTCAATTACCCATTCTTTACCCTAACCAAATAATCTCTAGATTCTTTGCCTCTAGGAATAACTTTTCTATCACCAAGAAAGTATTCTGTTGCAAGCAACAAAAGACCTGGCTAAGCACGCCTTTACAAATAAAGGCATGTGTGATCTTACCTAGCAGGAAGTCTAGGCCCTGGGTAATTCCAGAAACAGTCAGTAGCTCAATGATGTCAGCTGTCCTATAATCTTCTTGCCTTTTTCTTCTTTAAGATCACAAGACGGCTGTTTCTAGTATTACATCCTCACACGGCCACATTCAGAGACAGGAAAATAGGTATTTTTCTTATTTCCATTTTCTTAAGGGCACGAAGTTTTCCAGAAGTTCCAGACTTCACCTCACTGGCCAGAATTGTGCAATGTGTCTACCCTGGGTGACTCACTGGTCCAGGAAATAGAATCACCATAGTTAGCCTGGATCAATCAACATCCAGCCCTGTGGCAGGAGGGAGTCCCAACCCGCCCTGGGATATGAAAGGAACATGAACAACAATCAGGGCTCAGCGGAGAAAGGGCGGTGGCCAGTGGCTGGTGGGCAGGTCACCGACAGTGTCTGTCATTCCTCCGTAGTCTATATTTGCCTGTAAACATATACCAGCAGACTGACTTACTCATACTCCAAATGATTGTCATTTGCTATCTAACCAATACAATTCCACGAAGCAGACACTGTCTTTATCACCTCATATTTTGCAAATTAGCCCCTTTGGAACAAATTCACAGTTCGGTCCCAAAGGACTCAGGAGCACACACAAGACCCCGCATAATAAATTCCTCAAGAGGGATCTCCCACGCCTATTTTAACTTAATTGAATCCTGATCCCTGTGACTAATGACATTCCATGATATAGATTACGGGGAAATCTGCTCCTTCATGACTGCTGGGGCCTCACTAAGTGCTAACACAGGACGGGGAGACTATAGGTTCCCTTTTATAACCCACCATGGTCGAATGGCAACCTTCACATACTCAGTTCTTTCTGTCCCTGTGGTTGGCTAATTTCCTTCTGTAAAGTCGCAGAAGGCTCCATTTCAGGGAGTCTCTTTGACTCAGGATGGTTTTGCCTGTTTCCAATGTGAGGCTCTGTCTTCCCCTTCTTCATGTGGATGGCTACACAGGTGAAAACAGAGGTGATTTATGACCAGGAGCAAAGTCACGAGGCTCCTATTCCTCAGCCCTTAACCTCCGGCCTCATGGTATTTATCTGACATCCTCCCGTTACTGGAGATGGAGAGGAAATGGGGTTTTTCTACCCGCTAAGGCTAGAGTTCCTCCTCATCTCAGCCCAGCTGAGTGGTGACTCCAATTTGGGATTCTAGGAGATTGTCACCCTGGAGGAGCACTGAGGTCACGAAGTATAAGAACAGAGCTGCGAGCCAATGTACTAGGAGGTGCGTCGGGATGTTCTCAACGGTCAGAGGAGCAGAGCAGAAGTGATGTCAGGTGGGAAATGGACCCACAAATGCAGAGCCAGGACAGTGTGAGCAAGAGAAAACACACAAGGGACGAATCGAGGGAGTTGAACTGAGTGATCGATGAACACGTGGGTCAGTCTGTCTAGCTTCACCAGGGCCGGGCTAAAAATAGCCTTCCAAGTTGTTCACATCATCAGTCTGTTGGGATTTTGAAAGTAGTGGTGATAAAAATAAGAACGTACTTCTAGTTTTTTTTAAAAATTGAGAGCGGTTGTTTTGGGATGCAAAGCTATTAATACTCGGAGTAATCTGAAATGCTGTCAACTCCCTTGTTCTCATCTTTTAACCTCCTCTGACTCAGAATTATTTCTAGACTTAGGGATCATTGTTCACATGCAATGGGAAAAAATGAGTTGATGTGGAATTTTTATGTCTGTCCTCCTGTCCTTCCTATAGATTTAGAGGTACTATTTTGCACAGTATCTCAAAGACATTATGCGTGTAGGTTTGGGTTCAGGTAAGAATTTAGTTTACAGATTCATCACAGATTCCTGGACCTGGAATTAGAAGGCTTGCTTACAATTTCTTATTCTTTTACTTGACAGCTTTGTGACCACAGGTAACTCCGGAAACCTTCTCCAAGCCTGGTTTCCTCATTTGTGGAGAGCCGATAGTAATCACGACCCCACTTGCTTCCCAGTAGTGATGCTGGGAGGCAGGAATTGGTGTCACACTCAAACGAGATCCCAGCTGTTGTAACTGCTTTAAAATAATTACAAACTTTAATCATAGTCGATGAATTATTTTTTATTGATTATTGGGACCTCAGGATGTTGTTATAGAGAACAATTCTGTCTTTCCTTCAGTTTTCAGCCCTCAGGTTGTTTTTTAAGGAAAATCTGGCTTGGCAGGCACTGAGTCCATACGAGGAAGGGTAGGTTGCCTGTTTTATTCAGAGTTGTGTTCCCAAGACCCACCGCAGGAGTTACTGTACAGAGTTCCCCAAAAGTCATCATACATAGGAAAATTATAACACAGATATTGTGGAACATGTTCACCATGAGCGGGATAAAAGACTTTGTGTGTGTAGAAAGAGGTGGCCAACAGGTAGAGGATGTTTTGTAAACATTTGGTACAATTCTGTAATGGTATTTTGTAAGTAAAGGTACAATTAGCTCAAATTTCCCATTTTCCCTCCGTGTGGTAACTTGTGGAATACCCCGTAGCATGATCAATAGGAATTCAGTGAATTTTAATGTTAGGGAGATTGTCATGTTGAGAGGTCACCTAGGCGATCCCTTAAACCTAAAAGAATAAATTTTTTCTTAGCAGCTGTTACCTGCCTTGAGGTTGTTGCTTCGGGAAGCGAGAACTTTTGGGGTCAAAAGTAAATGGTAGTTTTGGACTCAGGTATGTCATAGGGCTGATCCTACTCACAGCTATAAGAGGAAGGACTAGATGGGGCGGCGCCTGTGGCTCATCAATTAGGGCGCTGGCCCCATATGCTGAAGGTGGCAGGTTCAAACCCGGCCTCGGCCCAACTGCAAAAGCAGAAAAATAGCCAGGTGTTGCGGCGGGCACCTGTAGTCTCAGCAACTCGGGAGGCTGAGGCAGGAGAATCACCTAGGCCCAGGAGTTGGAGGTTGCTGTGAGCTGTGTGACACCATGGCACTCTACCAAGGGCGATAAAGTGGCTACAAAAAAAAAAAAAAAAAAAAGAGGAAGGACTAGAGAAGCAAGAATTGCTAGATAAGATAGAGCCAAGGTAGAATTCTAGTGCCTCCCTAAAATACAAATTGCCTGTGTGCTATTTATACACACACTCAGGGACATACACATTCATACCCATCTCTGTGAACTCATGTCCATGGACACAGGACTCTTTACATGGATGCTGTGAAGAGCAATCCCTGAGAAGAAAGGACTTTGAAAATTCAGCTACTTGTAGGGCACAGTGGCCAAAGTGGGTGGCTTGCTTGAGCTCAGGAGTCTGAGACAGGCTTGAGCAAGAACAAGAACCCATGTCTACTAGCTGGCCATTGTGGTGGGCACCTGCAATCCCAGCTACTCAGGAGGCTGAGGCAGGAGGATTGCTTGAGCCAGAAATTAGAGGTTGCTATGAGCTAGGCTGACTCAATGGCACTCTAGCCTGGGCAACAGAGTGAGACCCTGACTCAAAAACAAAAAATCAACTAGTTATCCCTTCCAATCCCTTCCTTATCAGCAGGGACAGTGGTGTCCATCCTGTGGACCCCATCCCTTCCCACTCCACACTAACCTTTCGTTCCCCAGACTTCTTTTAGCATTTAAAATTTAAAAAAATGGGTAGGAATATTTTTTTTTCTAATAACAAATGGATGCAAACCAAACTCAGCTTCTACCTAGAATCCAGGAACATGTTCTTGGACGTGGCTACCTGGAAACAAGAAATTGGAGGCTGCGTCCTCCCAGCATGACTTCTAACCACCAATGTAGCTCGGGATGGTATACAAGCACAAGACAAGCAGGAACGGGCTGAGATGCAAAAATAAAATGGAAACATTCGAGGGAGACAGTAGGAAATTTTTTCGACTGTGCAATCAATCAGGCCATGGAAGGAATGACATGGGGAGACATTTGTGGTTCCCTAAATAGAGGTGTTCAGGAGGAAAGCGAGATGGAACACATATTCTCATTGTCATTATTAAGCAGCTTTATTGAGTGTGGACAGAGCATGAGGAAGCTTTCCAAAGGCTGAGGCACCCCCAGTTCCTGTGGAAAAGTGTGGGGAAGAGCCACATTTTGGCAGCGCTCGGCTGTGGCGGAACTCCTGACTCACAGAGGCCCTGCCGGAGCTCAGCACTGTGACTCCGCGGCAGGTCTACAAACTGAGATGCCTCTGGCTCTGAAAATTGGGTGGAAGGCTGGGGATGAACACAAAGACATTAATGAAATAATTGTTTCAGGGATGAAGGGTCGTTCTAATACTTATCACCGTTAGAATTCTATGTGTTATTTGTTCTGTTTCAGAACAAAACTAATCAGACACATCTTTTTTTCTTAGTTGTTTCTCGGAGAATGTTGTGACTGGCAGGAGCAGCTAATCATTGAGGTAGATGGCCTCACTGGAATAGAAACAGGACGGTGAACAGCGGGCAGTAAATTCCAGGGGAACGGCCTGGAACAGCCTGCAGAAGTGTATATGCAACAGAGAAGAAGGTAAGAAAAGTCTAGGGAGGCCTTTGCTCCTGTCCAGAGTCATTACAAGGAGGCCGGGAACTGGTCAGTGAAATGTTTCATGAAATCCTTGCTTAGAGACCTGATTTCCTTAGACCCATTTCACAGAGACACTACAGAATTGTCTCGCTGTTTCAGGGAAAAGCCAAACTTATGATTCCCTTACCTTGCATATGGACAGACAACCAAACCAAGAATTTAGCAGTTAATCAAAGATTAACTTTGATTTCTTGGGCCCTGATTGGCCAATTGATGTGTTGCCTCATGAAGTAAAACAGAAAAAAGAAAGGAAAGACATTTTCTCTCTTTCCACCTTCTCGTCTCCTATCTAAAACTGACCACCCCCTTCCATGTTTCACTGCATAGGTATGACCTTCCAAAGGGGCTAAAATATTGCCCTTTTTCCTCTCTCACCTCTTTTCTAACCCTGTCACCTGTCTGCATCAACCTTGGGACTGTCACTTCTAAAGAACAAGGGACAAATTCTGACATGATTTATCTTAGAAACATCATCAATGGTGGTGATGGTGTTTGTCTTAGAAACACCATCAATGGTGGTGATGGTGTTTATCTTAGAAACACCATCAATCCCCTTGGCAAAGCCTCCTGCAGGGCTAGAATCAGGAGTACCTCTATAAGAGTGTGTCTGGGGAATTGTAGGTTTCCATGCATACCACGGATGCAGAATATGGACAATCAGTGCTTCTAAGAAGAATGCTTGTCAGAGTCTAGGAGGTCCTACTTACCTTCCCTCTGGAATATTTTACCAGGTTACAGTAGTCAGAGAACAGAGTCCAATAATCCACATTCTCTTGTCTAACTACAAACACATCAACTATGAATGATTCTCTTTGCAGTGGAAAAGGATGAAAAGGAAAAAATAAAAAAAAAGCATATAAGCTATGTGGTTGAAAAAGAAAAGCACCCATAATATGTATTTAATAGCATTCAATGGAAAAACATTCTTCCTAAAGTAATTTACTAATATAAATATGGTGTCTTGAGACAGTCTAAGAAAAAGTGGCCTGCAAAGAGAGTGTGATATGATAAAAGCAATGGAATAATTTAAAAAGAAATAAAGGATGAAAAAAGAGCTAAGTGATTTTTTTTACAGGATTGTAAAGAAACTAAAATTGCACTTGCAGAATTAAAACCTGCATGAGAAGCTATAAAGGACAAGATATATATTTTGAATAAAATTCAACACTGGTCAGAGTGACACCCTTTAGTAGCTACTACAATTAAAAAAAAAAGTAAGAAAGAAAGAAAAGAAAACAAACAAACAAAAAAAACATACCAAGAGATGAATACTGAGAGAAGAAAAAAATGGAGTTCATAAAATGGAAATCTAACCTGGGAATTGTAGAGGAAATCAGACTATTGATAAGAAAACTTTCTTAAGCTAAAAGAAATACCAGAGTGTGAAGACTGAAAAGGGCTAAACATGTTTTAGGACATGTTAATACAAAGCATCACATATCATTCCATCATGATGAGTTTTTGAATTATGAAGATAAAGAAAAACAAAATAAAACAGACCTTGTAAGCATTCAGAAAGGAAAGAAAAAGCCAATAACAAGCTAACTTTGAAAGCAATGAAACAATCAGGCTGTCTTTGGATTTCTCCAGAAGCAGACAGAAGGCCAGGCAGAGTTCACGACAATAGAGTATTCACATTAAAAGATTACGATCTGAGAATTTGATTCAATCAAGTTATAATTCATGTATGACAACCCAGAAACACATTCTCTGATATGTGCAAGTTAACAAAATGTGTTATCACACACTGTTTTTAAAGAATTACTTGTAGACATATGCTGTGCTACAATTCTGAGTTTAAGAACGAGGGCTGGTGAAGGGTTTTTGTAAAATGTATTGTTTCTAAGGTACTTAAAATATATTTACTTAAACTCCCACAAAGCCCTGGAAAGCAAGCAGCTGATGAGATTCATGGCCTCTTTATTTAAAGAAACTAGGACTGAGACAGTTAAATGATGTGTCTCAAAAATACAAATCGAATCAGGGCTCGTATCTTCTAATTCTTCATGTAGAGGGCACGAATTATCAGATCAGCATTACCTCTTTATGTTTTGATTTAATTTTAGGAAGTTTCTGTAATAAAAATAAGAGGGGAAAAAGAGGAAATTGGCTTGAAGGGTTGACTATGCTTAAAATAAATTCTTCTTTCTTTCCCAGGACTATGGGAAAGTCCTATGTTTCATTAGAAATTTCCTTTAGATTCCTCTAACACTGTCGACTACAACAGGGAAAGACCTTTTTTTTTTTTTCCATGTATACATTAATTTATGGGGTACAATGTGCTGATTTCATATAGAATTAGGAACGCTTACATCACACTGGTTAATATATACCTCATCTCGTTTGCTTAGTTATTGTGTTAAGACATTTATACTCTATACTAATAGTTCCAACATGTACCCTTGCATTATGCACCATAGGTGTGACCCCACCATTCACCCTCCCTCGATCTGACCTCCCTCCTCCCCTCCCCTCCCCCCTCCTCCCCCCTTCATCCTGGGTCATAGTTGTGATCTATTCTTCATATGAAAGTGTGAGTGATTGTCAATTGGTTTCATAATAGTATTGAGTACATTGGATATTTTTTCTTCCATTCTTGAGATACTTTACTAAGTAAGGAAAGACTTTCAGCAGTAATGGGTTCTTACTCTTATTATGATAAAAGGGGTTTTCTAGTCAGTGGGGTTTAAGATGCAGAGAATTGAACCAGGCAAAATCACGTGCTCACGTCTCCTGTCACCAAGAGTCAGAAGACAGGAAATGGCCCTGCTAAGACAACAGCAAAGGGCACACACTCTATCTCTGCTAATTAACATGCCCCATCTTAATATGAAGGGACAACCTAGGACACCAGGCACAAGGAAAACTGAAGCCACAAAAGATGAACAAATGGACAAATTGATGATGCAGAAAATGAAAATCATTCAGGGCACAGATCAGAAGCGCCCTAAATAAAAAGTGCCCTTAGAAAATTTTAGAAGAAATTAAACCCCTAAACAGACAGAAAGGAAACAGAAAAATTGCATGCTCTTACAAATTAAAAATATAAATTAGTCTCAGCTCCTATGCCTCAAGCGGCTAAGGCACCAGCCACATACACCTGAGCTGGCAGGTTCGAATCCAGCCCGGGCCTGCCAAACAACAATGACAGTTGCAACCAAAAAAAAAAAAAAAACCAGCCAGGTGTTGTGGCAGGCACCCGTAGTCCCAGCTACTTGGGAGGCAGAGGCAGGAGAATCGCTTGAGCCCAGGAGTTGGAGGTTGCTGTGAGCTGTGATGCTACAGCACTCTACCCAGGGCGACAGCTTGAGGCTCTGTCTCAAAAAAAAAAAAAAAGAGAAGAAAAGAAAAGAAAAAAAGAGACTGATCTTAAATGGCTAATACTATATGACTTGAATTATAGGACAACTAGAAAAGGCAAAACTAGGCTCAGCACCTGTAACTCAAGCAGCTAGGGTGCCAGCCACGTTCACCAGAAATGGCTGGCTGAAGCCCAGCCCAGGCCTGCCAAACAGCAATGACAACTACAACCAAAAAAAATAGCCGGGTATTGTGGCAGGCGCCTGTAGTCCCAGCTACTTGGGAGGCTGAGGCAGGAGAATCGCTTAAGCCCAAGAGTTTGAGGTTGCTGTGAGCTGTGATGCCGCAGCATTGTATGGAGGGCGACAAAAGAAAAGGCAAAACTACAAAGACAAAAGATTAAAGGGCACAGTAATCCCAGCACTCTGGGAGGCTGAGGCAGGAGGACTGCCTGAGTCCAGGAGCTTAAGACTACAGTGAGCTATGATTACACCACTGAACTTCAGCCTGGGTGACAGAGCAAGAAGACCCTACCTCTAAAAAGAGAAAAAAAGGCCGGGCGCAGTGGCCCATGCGTGTAATCCCAGTACTTGGGAGGCCAAGGTTGGTGGATTGCCTGAGCCCACAGGTTGGAGACCAGCTTGAGCCAGAGCAAGACCCCGTCTCTAAAAAATAGCCAGGTGTTGTGGCAGGCGCCTGTGGTCCCAGCTACTTGGGAGGCTGATGCAAGAGAATCGCCTAAGCCCAAAAAGCAGAAGGTTCCTGTGAGCTGTGATGCCATAGCACTCTACTAAGGGCAACAAAGTGAGACTCTGTCTCTAAAAAAAAAAAAAAATGAGTTTGAGGTTACTGTGAGCTATGACATCACAGCACTTTACGAAGGGTGACAAAGTGAGACATGTCGCAATAAATAAATAAATAAATAATAAAAAGAAAAAGAAAAAAAAATTAGTGGATTCAAGGGGATGGTTGAATAGAAGGATGGTGGCCTAAAGAGATGATCATACAGGAGGAACACAAACAATTTTTAGGGCAATGAAAATACTCTAAGTTCAAGGATCCTATAAAAAGAAAAAACAAAGAAAATACTCTCCATCCCACCTGTGGCCCAGGGCCATGTCCACATGCAGATTTTTTTTTTTTTTTTTTTGTGACAGACCCTCAAGCTGATGCCCTGGGTAGAGTACCGTGGCATCACAGCTCACAGCAACCTACCTCCAACTCCTGGGCTTAAGAGATTCTCTTGCCTTAGCCTCCCAAGTAACTGGGACTATAGGTGCCCACCACACCTGCCTATTTTTTTTTAGTTGTAGTTGTCATTGCTTTTTGGCAGGCCCAGGCTGGATTCAAACCCGCCAGCTCTGGTGTATGTGGCTAGTGCCTTAGCTGCTTGGGCTACAAGCGCCAAGCCGGGTTTTTTTTGTTTTTTTTTTTTTTTAATTGAGACAGAGTCTCACAGAGTCACCCTCAGTAGAGTGCTGTGACATCACAGCTCACAGCAACCTCAAACTCTTGGGCTCAAGCGATTCTATTGCCTCAGTCTCCCAAGAAACTGGCACTACAGGCGCCGGCCACAACCTCTGGCTATTTTGTTTGTTCGTTTAGCAGGCAGGGCCAGATTCTAATCTACCAGCCCCGGTGCATGTGGCTGGCACCCTAAACACTGAGCAACAGGCGCCCAGCCCACATGTAGATCTTTTGAGGCCTGTTTTTCTTAATCCCTTGTGTCAGATATGGCGAAATTATACATAGACCTTTTTTGAGTTTTTTTTTTCTTATCAGCTTTCGTTAGTGTTTGTTTATTTAATGTGTGGCTTAAGACAATTCTTCCAACATGTGACAGAAAAATAAAATGGTTGAGGACGGTGCCTGTGGCTCAAAGGAGTAGGGCACCGGCCCCATATGCCAGAGGTGGCAGGTTCAAACCCAGCCCCGGCCAAAAAAAAAAAAAAAGAAAAGAAAAGAAACCGGTTGAACACCCCTGATAACATAATAATGGATACATGTCCTTATACATTTGTCAAAATCTATTTCCAGGAACCACAACACATGGCTGTGGTTCCCATTAGTATAGAAGCGAAAGTGGGAGTATCAGACCTCACCTCTAAAAAAAAGAATGATGTATCCATCAGTTGTAACAAATGTACCTCTTTAGTACAGGGTGGGGGAGGCTGCCTGAGTTGTGTGTGTGACTCTATACTTTCTGGTTAATTTTGCTGTGTCCCTACAACTGCTCTAAAAAATAAAGTATATTTTGGGCAGCACCTGTGGCTCATTGAGTAGGGTGCCGGCCCCATATACTGAAGGTGGTGGGTTCAAACTCGGCCTCGGCCGACTGCAAAACAGAAAAATAGCCGGGCGTTGTGGTGGGTGCCTGTAGTCCTAGCTACTCGGGAGGCTGAGGCAAGAGAATCGCCTAAGCCCAGGAGTTGGAGGTTGCTGTGAGCTGTGTGATGCCACGGCACTCTACCGAGGGCGATAAA
>CAUYRH010005543.1:0-12001 GCA_963574655.1 Perodicticus potto
TTTTTTGAGACAGAGCCTCAAGCTGTCACCCTGGATAGAGTGTTGTGGCATCACAGCTCACAGCAACCTCCAATTCCTGGGCTCAAGCGAGTCTCTTGCCTCCGCCTCCCAAGTAGCTGGGACTACAGGCACCCGCCACAATGCCCAGCCAAATTCTCTCCATTCTTAAAGTTTCCAAAGTCTTCACCTATTCTTCATGCTTCTATGGATCTACTTAAACCAAAAGCAAATTAAAATTCTATTATTTTCCTTTTCCCAAAAGCCATTCTTACTGACTTCTCTAACTTCACCAGCAATCTCCAGTTGGGGAGAAGCCTAGATGCACTGTTTGTGGCTCTCATTACATAGCAACGTACTAAAGTTCCAAGCATTGTGTTTTGTTTTTAATCAATTTCAAATACACACATATAGAACTGACCTATAAGAGAATCCCTATATAATAGTCAAAATCATGAGCAAACATTTAGTACAGAAATAATTGGAAGATCTGGGGGTTTTTTTTGTGTGTTTGTCTTTTTTATAGCACTGGAAGTTTTAACACTATTATAAACCAAGCCCTGGTGTCAATGATAGATGTTTGGCTGAAAAATCCTGCCTGGATAATTCACTGTCTTCTTCTAGGGCTAGTACAGTGTTTCCCAAAATGTAAGATGTTACAACTGACCTAATCTGTTAAGTACATGGTCCCATGTTCTTTTTGATTCAATAAGTCTATAGTGAAGTCCTAGAATATACTTTTAACAAGCACCGGGACTGATTCATATGATCCACATTGAGTTTGGATAATGCCATAACATAAAAAAGATCTCTTAACTTTCAAAAAAACATTTGAGAAACTCTCCAACTTAGGAACTCTTGTGCAAGTATTCTGAATCACCTTAAAATCACTCTTATTAGCCAGGCGCAGTGGCTCTTGTCTATAATCCTAGCACTCTAGGAGGCTGAGGCGGATGGATTGCTTGCACTCACAAGTTCGAGACCAGCCTAACCAAGAGCAAGACCCTGTCTCTAAAACTAGCTGGGCATTGTGGCAGGCACCAACTACTTGAGAGGCTGCGGCAAGAGGACCACTTGAGCCCAAGAGTTTGAGGTTGCTGTGAGCTGATACCATGGCACTCTACCAAGGGTGACAAACTGAGATTATCTCAAAAAAAAAAAAAAATTCACTCTTAGTTAGGAACTTAGACAGTAAACTGGAAAGAACATAGAGCCTAGAGTGAGAAAATCTAGATTCAATTTCTTCTGCTATTAACTAGCTGTGTAACCTTTACAGCATCATTGCATCTTTATACCATCTTGGAATAATAACGAAACCAACCCTAACCTGCCTGGCAGGCTTGTTGTGGAAATCTTTCAAGAATATTTGAAAAGGACTTTGTAAATTAAAATGTCATCATTACAGTAACATTTTATGACTTCAGGCTCTATAATTCAAAATGTGTGAATGATGTTGTCTAGCCCAATGTGGGTTTTTTCCCTACATAGAGATCATCATCTGCTTTCAGATGACAGGCAATGATAGGTCCTGAACACACAGAGAAGCAAGAGCTCACTGGTCCACAGCAAACTCTAAGATTGAATGTTTAAGATCAGGGGTGCCTGCTTACTGTTGGAGAGCACTGTTGGTGATAGGACTGGAGTCTCAAGTCTAATTACAGCAAGGCTGGCAGTATTTCCACTGGCAGATAATGTGGTTGTAAAGCAGCTAATACCAGTCATTACAGTAAAACCAATCTGGAGAATGAGTTTTCTACATAGGTGGAATGTTAAAGGAACCCTAAAACTGGTATTTAAATTTCTAAAAGATACTGCACCCTTCCCTGGCCACCTTGAGAAGCATGTACTAAAACAATACAGTAATTCCAGGGTAATTCAGTGTCATCAACATAATCAGCAGTTTGGGATTTAAGCACAGCTGAGACTCAGTGCCTGTGGCTCAAGCGGCTAAGGTGCCAGCCACATACACCTGAGCAGTCGGGTTCGAATCCAGCCCAGGCCCGTCAAACAACAATGATGGCTGCAACCAAAAAATGGCCAGGCATTGTGGCGGGCGCCTCTAGTCCCAGCTACTTGGGAGGCAGAAGCAGAAGAATCGCTAGAGCCCAGGAGTTGGAGGTTGCTGTGAGCTGTGATACCATAGCACTCTACCCAGGGTGATAGCTTGAGGCTCTGTCTCAAAAAAAAAAAAAAAAAGCACAGCTGAAACTGTAGGTAAGAGGTATTGGATCAACCAACTTAGCTTGTACCACTATATACAATGAAAAAGTGCCCCAGTCTTAATGTCTATATAGCATGTATTAAGAGCACAGCACAAAGGTGCCCTCAAGGGTGACAGAAGTACTTGTCATTTCTTTAAGAGTTCAGGCTCCTGGCTGGGAGTGGTGGCTCACCCCTGTAATGCTAGCACTCTGGGTGGCTGAGGCAGGTGGATTGCTTGAGCTCAGGACTTCAAGATCAGACTGAGCAAGGTAGTTGCCCATCTCTATTAAAAATAGAAAAATTAACTGCGTGTGGTGGCAGGTCCTTATACTCAGCTACTCAAGAGGCTGAGGCAAGAGGATAGCTTGAGCTTTGGATTTTGAGGTTGTTATGAGCTATGACGCCAGGGCCCTCTCCCCACGGTGACAGGAAAAAAGAAAAGTTCAGGTTTTTGTACAAAGAGGACTGTTCTTTCCTCAAACCAGCAAAAGAAATGTGATGAAGTCCAGTTCTGCCAGCATCTTCATGGTAATCATCTCTGCTTTTCCTCTTCGTCAGTTTTCCTCTAATTCATCCCTGATAAATCTCTTCTACTCTGTGGTCAGCCTGCTCCTCACCACTGTGTCACTGCTTTTAATCAATCTGTAGTAGACACAGCCACCATCTTCTGCTCTTTGCCGCTGACCAGTCTTGCCTGGCCAATCTCTAACTGGATGCATAATCTTCTTCGTCTTCTTCTTCTTTTTTTTTTTTTTGTAGAGACAGAGTCTCACTTTATCGCCCTCGGTAGAGTGCCGTGGTGTCACACAGCTCACAGCAACCTCCAACTCCTGGGCTTGGCGATTCTCCTGCCTCAGCCCCTCAAGTAGCTGAGACTACAGGCGCCCGCCACAACGCCCGGCTATTTTTCTGTTTTGCAGTTCGGCTGAGGCTGGGTGTGAACTCGCCACCTTTGGTATATGAGGCCGGCGCCCTGCTCGATGAGCCACAGGCACCGCCCTCTTCCTTTTTTTTAAGACAGAGTCTCACTATGTCCCCTGGGTAGAGTGCCGTGCGTGACGTCTCAGCTCACAGCAACCTCCAACTCCTGGGCTTAGGTGATTCTCCTGCCTCAGCCTCCCGAGTAGCTGGACTACAGGTGCCCGCCACAACGCCCGGCTATTTTGTTGTTGTAGTTGTCGTTGTTTGGCAGCCCGGGCCGGATTCTCAGCCGCCAGCTCCAGTGTATGCGGCTGGCGCCCTCGCCGCTGAGCTACAGGAGCCAAGCCTGGATGCGTAATCTTTAACAAGTCATTACCTCTTCCAGCACATATTTCTCTAATAACTGAAGGGAGGAGGCTGCTAACGTCTCTTCTGGTTCGGCTGTTCTATCATTATTCTCTTTTGCCTCCCAAGGAATAGTCTCAAGTTTCTCTCAAAATGGCTTTTGCAAAGATTCTCAACCAACTGCAGGCTTTGTTTCCTTCACGAGGCACACAAACTATATACTCAATGCTCTGGGATTAACCTTCTCAGTTATCAGTTCCATCTACTTACCACTCAGTACCTTAACCACCAAAGATTTTCCAGGGAATTCCAAAACGCCATTTTGGCCAACATATTCTAGAATTTAATTTTTCACAAATTATCTCAGCCTTACCAATTAGCAAGGCTTTACTGAAACTTTCATTGGAAAAATTCTCTTACTACAGAAAACCTACTTACAACAATTTTGTAAAGAAGATTTGGGGATGAATAATAAAGACATTATCAAAATTCTATTACTATTTAAATGTTTGTTATAGGTGGCAGAATGTTCAGTTCCCTATAACCATTTCCTAAAACCGCAGATGAAGAAAGGTGAGCTTGCTACCAATGCTACTCAAGGACATCTTTCTGATCTCACTGCATTTCACACTTTGAAAACTATTATCGGCTCGGCGCCTGTGGCTCAACGGGCTAAGGTGTCAGCCACGTACACCTGAGCTGGTGGGTTCGAATCCAGCCTGGGCCGCCAAACAACAAAGACGGCTGCAACCAAAAAATGGCCAGGTGTTGTGGCGGGCGCCTGTGGTCCCAGCTACTTGGGAGGCGGAGGCAGGAGACTCGCTCGAGCCCAGGAATTGGAGGTTGCTGTGAGCTGTGATGCCACAGCACTCTATCCAGGGTGACAGCTTGAGGCTCTGTCTCAAAAAAAAAAAAAAAAAAAAGAAAAGAAAACTATTATCATGGCTTTGCTATCAGGACTCTGTAACCAGTCTTTGTCTGACCAATCTTGGTTTATTTTCAATCTAGCCTTTTTAGGGATGTGACACTTAGAGAAGTTTTAAAACAAAGAAGAAAAAAAGGTGTACAAATCACCTGGCAAAGTAAAATAAAAAATAAGAAACCAAAGCAAAAACAGTCCGTCCACACTTGAAACACACCAGAACTTAAAGAATATTTAGTGAAAGAATTCATTCACTAAATAATATTATCTGGTTCGGCACCTGTAGCTCAGCAGCTAGGGCACCGGCCAGGTGCACTGGGGCTGGCAGGTTCAAACCTGGCCTGGGCCTAACAAACAACAATGACAACAACAACAACAACAACAACAAAAATAGCCAGGCGTTGTGGTGGGTGCCTGTAGTCCCAACTACTTGGGAGGTTGAGGCAAGAGAATCACTGGAGTCCAAGAGTTTGAAGTTGTTGTGAGCTGTGATGCCATGGCACTCCACCGAGGATGACTTAGTAAGAATCTGTCTCTCTCAAAAAAGAAATAAATATATTATCTGAGGTCATACATGTGCACAGGCGTGAGTGACTAAAAGTAAAGTGTGAAAAAGCCCATAAGACAGAATAAAACAAGTACTATCAGAGTTCTGAAAGCACGTGATCACTTCCATCTGGGCAGCCTCTGAGGAAAAAATTCATAATCTGCACTCTGAAAAAGAGAATTTCACAAACAGAGTGAGGAAGAGTGTGGAACAGGAGAAAGCATCTCAGTCAGAGTGAAATCAGCATTCAACCACTGAAACCTACTACAGACCTCTGCATCCCCAACCAAGGCCACGGACGCAGGAAGTGGGAAAGCACAGGCACATCCGGGACACAGGCCGCCAGTCATCCAGACACAACCAAGGAAGGGGCGTAAGGAGATGAT
This sequence comes from Perodicticus potto, assembly GCA_963574655.1. Taxonomy (NCBI): domain Eukaryota; kingdom Metazoa; phylum Chordata; class Mammalia; order Primates; family Lorisidae; genus Perodicticus; species Perodicticus potto. Next base: position 5,321 of record CAUYRH010005543.1, read on the forward strand.
GCCAGAAGTAGACAAAAAAGCAGGATCCAAAAGGGCCAGTGAGCTTGCTATTTGCAGAAACATTATGAAACTTCCAAAGTTTTTGCGTAAGATAAAAGAGGGGATAACTTAGTTGGAGGCTTTACCAGTAGATTAAATTGGCACCAGAGCACACGTAAGATTTGGCAGGGAGGCAATATACCTGTATCAGGGAACACAGATGAAGCGATGGATGTGACAGAAACGGCAGCAGCAGGTTCAGTAAAGTCGGTCATTTCCTGTCTAGATGGGGAAGGAAAAGTGCGGCTCGCAGACTGAGAAATGAGGGAGCAAACTGGCCACTTGCCACATTCAGCCGATTGACTTATTTGGCACACAGAGTAAACTTGAGAACTCTGCAGCAGCCTTAAAAAGAAACTAACCATATGAAAACCTCGATTTGAGTCGCCAGTGAAAAATCTGAGAGGACGATGCCAATGCCACCTGAACAGGTGTCCCAAAATGTGTTCACACATGGCTCACTTTACTCACTCACTTTGCCTGCCTGAGGCATTTAAATTTGCCATCCCTGATTTAGGGCTGGATGATTAGCAAGACGATGATAGAATATGCAAAAATGAGGGACGTCTAGAACAGGCCGGGGAGAACAGAAAAGCTGAATTTTAGGCATGCTAGGATTAAAGTCTTGGATAATCATCCAGAAGGGATATGCAGTAAATCATTAGAAATCTGAGGAAAAATCTAGGAAAAAAATGCGTATAAATAAAAATAAGGATTATCCCACCATAAAAAAAAAAAAAAAAAAAAAAAAGATAAAAGCAACAGCAGCTGTAACAACAGTATCAGCTGGCATTTCTACAGTGTTTAGTATTGTAAGTATTTCACACCCACTAAACAATTTAACCTCATGTCATCCGTACTTCGAACCTATTATCCCCATGAGGAAACCATCCATGAAAAGTGGGCAGAGATGAGGTCAGAAGTCAAAGGAGACAGGAGGCAGTGTTCTGCAGCCTTGTTTAAAGCCACGAGTCAATTTTGGGGTTTTCATCTGAGGGGATGAGAAGATGCCGGAGGCATCTGGGCCGCATATGACCTGACTCCAGTTTGTCTAGGATCACCCTGGCCACTGTGGTGAACCAAATGTAGGGGGACCAAGATGGAAGCAGACAGCCAGGAGACTGTCATTGTTGTCTCAGAAGCCAGAAATTCTGCTGGCCTACAAATGACTGGATTCTGGGTATTCTGAAGTTACAGACAATGGTATTTCCTTAGACTATATGTAGAGAAGACTCAAAGATGACACTAAGATTTTTTTTACAAATGCAATTGAAAAGCTGCACATAACCAAACGTTTTTCTTTTTTAGAGACAGAATCTCACTTCGTCACCCTCAGTAAAGTGCCGTGGCATCACAGCTCACAGCAACCTCCAACTCCTGGGCTTAGGTGATTCTTTTGCCTCAGCCTCCCAAGTATCTGGGAATACAGGCGCCTACCACAATGTCCGGCTATTTTTTTGGTTGCCAGGGCTGGGTTCAAACCCACCACCCTCAGTATATGGGGCCGGTACTCTACCCACCGAGCCACAGGCGCTGCTCCTGACTTTTTTCTTTTTGAGACAGTCTCACTTTGTCCCCCTTGGTAGAGTCTCAGCCTCCTGAGTATCTAGGACTACACTCACCATGACACCTGGCTATTTTTAGAGTTGGGGTCTCGCTCTTGCTCTTGCTCAGGCTGGTCCCAAACTTGCGAGCTCAAGCAATCCACCTGGGTCAACCTCCCAGAGTGCTAAGATTACAGGCGTGAGCCATCAAGCCCGACCCATAACCAAACTTTTTAGAGTGCAATCTATCTTGGATTCACTAAAGACAACCAAATATAAAGGAACTGATTAGTAAATCTTTTCACCAAGTAAGGAAGTCTTCTGCAGTTACACTAATTATCTCCTAACTGATCTGTTCATAACTTCAGATTTTCAACAGTATATCTACTGAGTGAATTATAATCAACAATCCCTTTTCATCAAATAGGAGTAATTTGTACAAATAAAAGATGTCCTTGGCTAGGCGCAGTGGCTCATGCCTATAATCCTAACACTTTGGGAGGCAGAAGCAAGAGGACTGCTTGAGGCCTGGAGTTTGAGACCAGCCCAAGAAAGAGCAAGACTTTGTCTCTACAAAAAAAACTGAAAAATTAGTCGGGTGTAATGGCACACACCTGTAGTCTCAGACACTCGGGGCATTGAGGCAGGAGAATAGCTTGAGCCCAGGAGTTTGAGGTTGCGTAAGCTACGATGATGCCACTGCATTCTAGTCAGGGTAGAGGAGCAAGACTCGGCCTTAAAAAAAAAAAGTTCTTAAAATCTTACTTAATATCCAAAAAACACATAAAGGACCACTAGAACTTCGCTTACATCTAATTTCCTTGTCATAAGAATGCTGAAAAAGTACCATTCCCATTTAATAGATGAAAAAAAGTATGCTCAGAGGTTAACTATCTCTGCCTAAGGTCAAAGGGCTTAGCAGCAAAGCTCGTCCTTGCCCAACTGACTCCAAATCCAATGTGGTTGAGAGTTAGTTGGGCAAGTCAGTCAGTCAGTTGGGCTCTACTATTTCCTAACTTAATACTCTTTAGGTGCACTAATTGCTCAAATTCTTAAATTGTCTAAGCCTTTCTGCCCATCCTGCAATTACTAGGTTATTTCAATAGAAATAACTTCACTTAATGGTGGTAAAGGTAACTTTCCAGAGACAGGATAGTCTCCCTGGAATTGCCAGTTAGAGAGTAAGCAAATGCTTTGTTTTGCTAGACAAAAATCAACAAATAAAACAAAGCATTCCTTCTGATATGGATGTGTAGTAGGCTTTTCAAGTATCACGCTATGGTATTGTTACCATGATAAGCAATAACCCAGTTTCAGGGTTCATTCAACAACTCTATCACTCTGTCCCTGGGAAGAGAAAAACTTCTCATAACCATAGCAGTTAGACTTTTTCTCCCAGAAAGAAACAGTCTCTAAAAGGTGACAAGTAAGAAGTACACAAAAGTGGCTATCTTTCCTATAAAGTACAAAAATCACATTTTCTTAAGGGCAATTTTAACTTAGAATGTCTAAATGACTGGCAATGGAATAGCTCTATATGGCAGTGTTTTCTCAAAGAGGGCCTGCAAAACCTTTAAGGAGGTCATAGAAACAAGAAATTCTGTTTACAATTGCAAACTCAACAATGTTATCCTTTGTTATTCTCTACTTGCTGGATGGCCTCTTCCAACCTCTCCAGTTTCCTGGTACAGCACGCTTGCCCTTTGCTGGCTCTAGTCACTCAGGCCTCATTAGGGTCATGCTCCTCCATGCCTCTGGAAGTTAGCACCTGCTGTTCTTTCTCCAACAATATTCTTGCTTTTGCTATGCCAGCCACTCTCCACCTGGCTAATTCACACACACCCTCAGTTCTCAGCTCAATCAGCACTTTCTTAGCACTTTTCTAGGATATTCCACAGCACAATTTGTTCATTTGATTACTGTTTGTCATCCCATTGGACTATCAGAACTCAATGGTATTATTGGTGGAGGGATAACTCCTATTCTCCCCCAAACCCAGCAAAGGCTTTGATCACCTGACCGTCCCATCCTTAATCTCAATCTATCCCAGAAGATATGCATGTGAATTGATACACTTTGATTTTTTGCTAAGGATGATAAGAGAAATGAAATAAAGGATTCACTATTTAAAAAAAAAGTTTCAACTTACCCTTAGCTACAAATAGCATTTAACCGCATTGGAACTGATTATTAAAATCCACTTACCCATGTATTCTAAACTTACAAAATTTCATTATCTAAATCTGACAATTTTTTTCTGAAACTGAATTTTTCTACAATAAATTATCCTTAATTTAACCAACAACAACAACAACAACAAAAAAAAAACCCCAAAACACAGTTTTAAAGCACAACACTCTCTGTTGTAGCAATAGTAATCTCAGTTTTCTGAAGATGTAGTCACCCACTTATCAACTTTTTCTTACTCAACTTCATCCTGGCAATTAGCCCAAATGATTACAGCATAATGCGACTAAAGCGAATAATAATATTTGTAATAACAACTTATCAAGCATTTGTGTACTGTTTTACATGGAATAAGTATTCTTGCTTAGCCTTCACAATAAGCCTATGAAACCTGATAGTTAAGTAGAAAAGCTATTATTCAAGTGTAGGTTTGGGTCTCCAAGGTCTCAGGTTTGACCTCTAAACAGGAAAGTCAGTACTGCATAAAAGGAAAGAGAAGAGAAAAAAAACAGGGTGGGAGAGAATAAAGTCTGATTAAGGGGATAAAGGGAGAAGATATTCTAATTTGGAGAATTTAGAGACTAAATCTGTAACCCCAAGAAACTTCCCTCTTTAGTTTTTCCTCCAAATCGCATCAAGGCATGCTTTTAGGTCTAATCCTCCAGCTGCATCTAGCACTTTAAGGTTGCCCTGCCAACTCTAATCTAGAGAACTTGTTTCATTTAGACACATTAACTCCCTTTTGGAAGTTAAGTGCAGAATGAACAAATACTTGAAATCTTTTATGACTAAGTGTGTTTCTCTACGCTCCCTCACTTGCCCTGCCTTTTTGATAAACATGGCCCTCATAATGACTACTGTGAACAATACCAGTCACCAGCAAGAACAAGTATCTAACACCCTAAAGCTAGAGTTTCTCTCTTTTTTTTTTTTTAGAGACAGAGTCTCATTTTATCACCCTCGGTACAGTGCAGTGGCGTCACAGCTCACAGCAACCTCCAGCTCTTGGGCTTAGGCAATTCTCTTGCCTCAACCTCCCCAGTAGCTGGGACTACAGGTGCCTGCTACAAGGCCTGGCTATTTTTTGTTAAAGTTTGGCCGAGGCTTGGTTCAAACCCACCACCCTCGGTATATGGGGCCGGCGCCCTACTCACTGAGCCACAGGCGCCGCCCAAGCTAGAGTTTCTTAAATGTCAACAGGAGCATGTTATATTTATCAAGCTGGACCTCCAGAGTTGCTAAATCCATTCAAGGAGGCTAGAGTGATAAATAGAAAACAGCATTGAAAGTTAAGTCCAGCCATTCTGATGACAGTCAAATCCTTTGCTTTGTTAAGACCCTTTGTGACTTTCCACCATTTTCTCATGCAGCAGAAAGATTCATGGTTGCAAATCTAAAGAAAATCCCAAACTACTTGATCTTAAATTGTGCTGACTATTCTGAGATACTTTCAGAAAAACCAAACATGTGCAGATTTGAAAGTGTGCCTTCAATCAAAAAGCTTTCAATAAAATGTTTGAAGAATATAAAGAAATCCACTCCCAACGGAGAGAGCATCTCTCTCCCCACTTGAAATCTCTCCCTCTACCAGGAGCTTTGGTGTTTTCTGTATTCTTTTCTGTAAATCAATTCTGTCTTACCACGGAGGGGTGGAGGGGGGAAAATAATGTAATGAAGAATAATAAAATACATGTATTTATAAAATAAAAAAAAAAAGAAAGAAAGAAATCCACTCCCAAGTACTTATACTGTCTATACACCCTCACCAACACACACAGTGCACCAATATGGCCGAATGGATAACTTGGCTTCAAATCCTGACTCAGCAATGCACTAGCAACAAAACTATAGACACGGGAAGTAGTTTACTTAAGCCTCAGTTTCCTCCTCTATCCACTAGGAAAATGGAACACAGATCAAAGAGAAATTTAAAATAATCTATTAAGTGTCCAGCATACTTCAAGCATTCAGTCAATAAATGGTAGTTATGACAGGGATGGTGCTCATGCTTGTGATCCTGGCATTTTGGAAAGCAAAGAAAGGAAGATCATTTGAGACCAGGAGTTTGAGGCCAGCCTGGGCAACATAGCAAGACCCTCTCTCAACCAAAAAAAAATTATAATCAGACAAAGAGAGTCTGAGGCAAAAAAGTAAATGGTAGTTATTAATATTTCTTCTAGATTTGCCAATGAAATAACTAACATTTCATATGTAATTTTTCAAATCATGTGATGCCAGGCCAATCAGTAGCTCATGCCTATAATCCTAGCACTCTGGGAAGCCAAGGCAGGTGGACTGCTTGAGCTCATGAGTTTGAGACCAGCCTAAACAAGACCAAGAGCCCAGGGTGGCGCCTATGGCTCAAAGGAGTAGGGCACTGGTCCCATATGCAGGAGGTGGCAGGTTCAAACCCAGCCCCGGCCAAAAACTGCAAAAAAAAGAGCAAGAGCCCATCTCTAAACAATAGCCAGGCATTGTTACAGAACCTATAGTTCCAGCTATGGGAGAGGCTGACACAAGATGATCATTTGAGCCCAAGAGTTTGGGGTTGCTGTTAGCTATGACGCCAAAGCACTCTACCCAGGGCAACAGAGAGAGACTCTGTCTTAAAAAAAGAAAAAAAGTCATGTGGCTCAGTGCCTATAGCTCAGTGGTTAGGGCGCCGGCCACATACACCAGGGCTGACAGGTTGGAACCCAGCCCCGGCCTGCTAAACAACAATGACAACTGCAACTACAACAACAAAAAAATATATATACAACCGGGTGTTGTGGTGGGTGCCTGTAGTCCCAGCTACTTGGGAGGCTGAAGCAAGAGAATCCCTTAAGCCCAAGAGTTTGAGGTTGCTGTGAGCTGTGACACCACAGCATTCTACCCAGGGCGACATGGTGAGACTCTGTCTCAAAAAAAA
>CAUYRH010005544.1:0-26721 GCA_963574655.1 Perodicticus potto
CCACAGCACTCTACTGAGGGCGATAAAGTGAGACTCTCTCTCTACAAAAAAAAAAAAAAAGAAAAAAGAAAATTAAAAATGAAGCCATGAGAGAAATAGGAGATTAGGGAACTAATTCTGGTATGGGGAGGCTGAAATCGTAAAAGCAAGCCAAGAGCTACAAGATAAAACAATAATCCAGCTGACCTCCTAGAATGGATGTTCTGTTTCCCAAAGGACACTATGGTCTTTACATAAAAGTGCTATTTATTATAAATAAATAGGAAAATTGACAATAGTCCTGATTCATAAGAACAAAAATATCAAAGCCAAGAAATGTATTTTCAAATGTTCAACCTCAATCAGAATTAAGGAAATGAATTAAAAGAACTCTGAGAGGACACATTTTGTCTGAAATTTAATTAATATTTACTGATCATGCTTAACCAAGATCTCGAATGAGAGAGACTGCCTCATATCATACGTGGGTGACGGGACAGCGCAACATTTTTAAAGGACAGTTTGGCAATATTCCTAAAGGTGCTTAAAACGCTCACATCTTTTAACATAGTAATTCCGTTTTTAGGCACTTTTCCCAAAGAACGTTAGAAGACAGACTCGTAGAAAAGATATTCCTTCCTATCTAGTGATAGGTGGGTTTTTTAGTGAATCGGAAAGGATGCTGATTATATAGCAATTCACAACTAGCACTTACACATATTTTTATATTTGTATGTAAATATATATATTTTAAACAAAGAGTTACATGAAAAAGTATGTTTATATAGGCAAAAAGGGCGGAGTACAATCTCTGAAGGGTACCATTCCCGGCAGTTTTATTTTTCCTTTATACTTTTTAAGTTTCCCACTTTTTTAAAAATAAACACTTATTACTTTTAAAAGCATGAAATATTTTGTTTGAAACACTGTACAAAACCAGCAGAAATAAAGACTTGTTTATGAATTATTAAGGAAAATGTCTTAATTTTCAAAATTCACTTTTTTCTCTTTGTATTTCCTTTATTGAAACTTTCTTTTATTTACTTTTTGAATCAAGTCTGACAATTTTTCTCATCCCAATTACATGGGCACAGTTTTTGGACCCTTGGAAATACAACTTCATATCAGCATGGGAGTGATCATAAGCTGTGTAACTCACCCATTGTCTGGAAATTAAGTGCCACCATCTGACAACCGGCATTCCAGAAGAGCTGAGGCATGTAGTTGGATGAATCCACACGTGTTCCTTTTGGATATATCCTGCTAAGCTGCATCTTGTTATATCTGGACCATCATGTTAAGTAGTGAATGCAATTATAAAAATTATTAGTGGATAGTGTTAACTGAAAGGCCACCTTCCACCTTTCCGCCTTGGGGAAATGAAATAAATGTTGATGACCTCACGGGGCTAATGGGTGAAATATGAATAAATGTGCTCTTATCATATAAACAAAGCATCATCTTTGTAGAGCTGTGGGTGAAAACCAATGAGGTGGTAAAAAAGGATGAGTCAAATTCAATGTGATTTTGCAGAGAGTATTAAGTTTTTTTTTTTTTTTTGAGACAGAGCCTCAAGCTGTCACCCTGGATAGAGTGCCATGCCATCACAGCTCACAGCACCTCCAATTCCTGGGCTCAAACGAGTCTCCTGCCTCCACCTCCCAAGCAGCTGGGACCACAGGTGCCCGCCACAACGCCCAGCCATTTTTAGGTTGTAGCCACCATTGTTGTTTGGCGGCCCAGGCTGGATTCGAACCCGCCAGCTCAGGTGTACGTGGCTGGCGCATTAGCCCGTTGAGCCACAGGCGTCGAGCCGCAGAGAGTATTAAGGACAGAGTTAATGACCAAGGGCACACTAGGAGGCTGGAGGGCATTGAGTTACCCGAGAGGATGATAACAGTGTTTAGCAGACATAGATACTATGAACCTCACAGCTATTTTGGAAATGTTCTCTGCTCATTTTGTTAACCTTCTCTGGGAATGCTATTTGCCAAGACCATGGTTCCCTTTTTGATTAATAACAAGGTCAGTATTGCCCAGAAGTTTCTGATCTTGTTTCATATTTTTTGTTCTTTACCATCATCTGTTTTCCATCCTACGAACCTTACTGGACAACCCTGTATCTTTAAAACACAGTTGTTTAGTTCCTGTTATCAAGTCAGGCAGAAGTTAGCTAAGGTTCTCAGCTGGGTAAAATGGAGCTGAAATGCTATTGTGGAACTTGCTAGATGTATGGTCTCAGGCAAGTTATTTCATCTTTCTGTGTCACGATTTCCTCATCTAATAAATAGACTTAATACGTTTGTTTGTTTAATATGTTGGTGAATTTTTTTTTTTGTAGAGACAGAGTCTCACTTTATTGCCCTCAGTAGAGTGCCGTGGTGTCACACAGCTCACAGCAACCTCCCACTTCTGGGCTTAGGCGATTCTCTTGCCTCAGCCTCTCGAGTAGGTGGGACTACAGGCGTCCACCACAACACCTGGATATTTTTCTGTTTTGCAGTTCGGCCGAGGCCAGGTTTGAACCCGCCACCTTTGGTATATGGGGCTGGCACCCTACTCGATGAGCCACCAGCGCTGCCTATGTTGGTGAATTTTATAGCTGAGTTTGATTCTAGAACTTCATGAAATTGAGCACTTTGGCATATTTAATATTAGTTTTATGAAAACAAAGGCCTATTTCATTTTATATTTGTTCATAGATGAGTTTTTGTTGCCAGTAGTGACAACAAAGCCATTATTAGTAATATATATCTATGTTCTCATCATTCTTATCCCAACCATTTTTTTTTTTTTTTTTTTGAGACAGCCTCACTCCCTTGCCCTTGGCCAAGTGCCATGGCATCATCATAGCTCACAGCAAGCTCAAACTGTTGGGCTCAAGGGTTCCTCTTGTCTTAGCCTCCTGAGTAGCTGGGACTACAGCCGCCTGGCACAATGCCTGGCTAATTTTTCTATTTTTAGCACACATGGGATCTCACTCTGACTCTTCTGAGCTCAGGTAATCTACTTCTCTCAGTCTCCCAGAATGCTAGGATTATAGGCGTGTGCAACCATGCCCAGGCACCAAGTATTTTTTAATTGGCCATTTACATATTCCATGTAAGTATGTCAGGTGTAAAACCAGTGTGAATACATATACATTGTATACATACACTTAACATTTATTATATCTTATCTATGTATCAAGTATACATGCCTGTTACCAATGTTGTACCTAATCCAAAGAGCAAACCATAAAGCTAGTATCATTATTTCTGTTTTACAAATGAGTTAAGTCAGGATAAAGTAAATTGCCAAAGGACACAGCTTGATGGTGTGAAGGTAACCTTGAAATCTGGGCTTTGTTTTATTCCAAGGCCAGTTCCTCTTCCATAAGTAAGGTTATTCTGCTCCACATTGTATATGAGAACTGAAACTATTACTCCAGGTTATAGACTTAGGTCATTTTATGCATCTCCCAACATGGAAACTAAATAACCTTATGCTGAATAATAGCTGGGTCATTGATAAGATTCAGAAGGAAAATGCCAAATTTTTGGAATAAAAAAACAATGAAGACATGAATTACCAGAACCTCTGGGATACTGCAAAGGCAGCCCTACAAGGGAAATTTATAGCACTGCAATCCTTCCTCAAGAGAACGGAAAGAGAGGAAGTTAAAAACTTAATGGGACATCTCAAGCAACCGGAAAAAGAAGAATATTCCAATCCCAAACCCAGCATAAGAGAAGAAATAACCAAAATTAGAGCAGAATTAAATGAAATTGAAAACAAAAGGATTATACAACAGATCAATAAATCAAAAAGTTGGTTTTTTGAAAAGGTCAATAAAATAGATAAACCTTTGGCTAACCTAACCAGGAAAAAAAGAGTAAAATTTCTAATTTCATCAATCAGAAATGATAAAGATGAAATAACAACAGACGCCTCAGAAATTCAAAAAATCCTTAATGAATATCACAAGGAGCTCTATTCTCAGAAATACGAAAATCTGAAGGAAATAGACTAATACTTGGAAGCACACCACCTTCCTAGACTTAGCCAGAATGAAGTGGAAATGTTGAACAGGCCTATATCAAGTTCTGAAATAGCGTCAACTATACAAAATCTCCCTAAAAAGAAAAGCCCGGGACCAGATGGCTTCACATCAGAATTCTACCAAACCTTTAAAGAGGAACTAGTACCTATAGTACTCAACCTTTTTCAAAATATAGAAAAAGAAGGAATACTACCTAACATATTCTATGAAGCAAGCATCACCTTGATCCCTAAACCAGGGAAAGACCCAACAAGAAAAGAAAATTATAGATGAAGGATGTAAAAGATATCTATAAAGAGAACTATAAAACTCTAAAAAAAAAAATAGCTGAAGATGTTAACAAATGGTAAAACATACCATGCTCAACATTGTTAAAATGTCCACACTACCCAAAGCAATGTACAATTTTAATGTAATCCCTATTAAAGCTCTGTTGTCATACTTTAAAGATCTCAGAAAAATAATACTTCATTTTATATGGAATCGGAAAATACCTCAAATAGCCAAGACATTACTCAGAAATAAAAACAAAGCAGGAGGAATCACTCTACCAGACCTCAGATTATACTATAAATCAATAGTGATCAAAACAGCATGGTACTGACACAAAAACAGAGAAGTAGATTTATGGAACCAAATAGAGAACCAAGACATGAACCCAACTACTTACCGTTATTTGATCTTTGACAAGCCAATTAAAAACATTCAATGGGGAAAAGATTCCCTATTTAACAAATGGTGCTGGGTGAACTGGCTGGTAACCTGTAGAAGACTGAAACTGGACCCACACCTCTCACCATTAACTAAGAGAGACTCTCAATGGATTAAAGATTTAAACTTAAGACATGAAACTATAAAAATACTAGAAGAAAGTGCAGAGAAAACACTTGAAGAAATCAGCCTGGGTGAATATTTTATGAGGAGGAGTCCCTCGGCAATTGAAGCAACACCAAAAATATATTACTGGGACTTGATCAAACTAAAAAGCTTCTGCATAGCCAAGAAAACAGTAAGTATAGCAAGCAGACAGCCTTCAGAATGGGAGAAGATATTTGCAGATTATGTCTCTGACAAAGGTTTAATAACCAGAATACACAGAGAACTCAAACATATTAGCAAGAAAAGAACGAGTGATCCCATCTTGGGGGTGGGAGGAAGGGACTTGAAGAGAAACTTCTCTGAAGAAGACAGTTGCATGGCCTACAGACACATGAAAAAATTCTCATCGTCCTTAGTCATCAGAGAAATGCAAATCAAAATTCTTTTGAGATATCATCTAACTCCAGTAAGATTAGCCCACATGACAAAATCCCAAAACCAGAGATGTTGGCATGGATGTGGAGAAAAGGGAACACTTCTACACTACTGGTGGGAATGCAAACTAATACACTCCTTTTGGAAAGATGTTTGGAGAACACTTAGGGATCTAAAAATAGAACTGCCATTCAATCCTACAATTTCTCTACTAGGTATATATCCAGAAGACCAAAAATCGCATTATAACAAAGATATTTGTACCAAAATGTTTATTGCAGCCCAATTCATAATTGCTAGTTCATGGAAGAAGCCCAAGTGCCCATCAACCCACAAATGGGTTAAATAAATTGTGGTATTTGTACACCATGGAATATTATGCAGCCTTAAAAAAGATGGAGATTTTTGCCTCTTTCATGTATAATGGATGGAGCTGGAACATATTATTCTTAGCAAAGTATCTCAAGAATGGAAAAAAAGTATCCAATGTATTCAGCCCTACTATGAAACCAAGTTATAGCTTTTATATGAAAACTGTAACTCAATTAGAGCCCAAGAATATGGGGAAAGGGGAGAGGGAGGGGGGAGGGTAGGATGGGTGGAGGGCGGAAAATCGGTGGGACCACACCTATGATGCATCTTACAAGGGTACATTTGAAATTTTTTAAATGTAGAGTATAAATGTCTTAACACAGTAACTAAGAAAATGGTGTGAAGGCTGTATTAACCAGTTTGATGAAAATATTTCAGGTTGTATATAAAACTAGCACATTGTACCCCATGATTGCATTAATGTATACAGCTATGAATTAATTTTTTAAAAAAGAAAACAAACAAACAAACAGCACATGACTTCAGCTCTGTTGACTCAGCATCAGTCGTCAAATCAAGGATACTCTACAAATTCCACGGGAGACTTCGTCAGCTGTTCAAGTCCTTTGGTTTCCACAAAAGAAGACATTTCAAAACTTTTATTTCTTTCTGAGTAAAACAACAACAATGAAATAGGAAAGTGAAAAATAAAATTCAATGCTCTAAATTATAAAACTACAAAAGAAGTACGCAAATGTTCAGTAAAGTTGAGGATAATTAATCTTCAATGTAATTTTCATATTCAATTTTTTTTCAGTGCATTGTTTACCTGTAACAAAAGTTGAGTCTTGTTAGTTATCGCTTTTAAGTTAGTACTTGGGTCAGATCTACTTACAGTTGTTCAATCAGGGGTACAAATGTATTTCTGACCAGTATAGTGTGGAAATGAAAACTTTTTTTGTAGAAAGAACAGGGACCGTGTGGAAATCTTGTGTTCTAAATCCATTCAGATCAGTTTCTGGGGGTTTATTGCTGACGAGATTAACTGAAGAGGCCATGGGCACATTTGTTGTAGACACAGACGATTTCTTTTACGCCTGCGTGGTAACCTTCTTGGCTTGTGTGCCCTCTTGATACAAACAACTAATGTGACATTAGAAGTATGGTATTTCAAAACAGAAGGATCCTTGAAATTTTTCCACACATTTTCATATTAGATAAGAAATAAAATAGAGGTCAGAGAGGTGAACGTGCTGAAGGTCTCACTATTTTTGAACACAACAGAAACATTCTGAAAGTGAATTCATGCCTCCAATTAGAGCGAGAAAAACGAAAGCAAGTTATCTTAGTTTAAAAAGACTGGGGGTAAACAATGTCTCTACCCTCTTCCCAACTAAACATTAGCTGTGATGTTACTATATTCAGACAAGAGCCATGCAGCTGATTAAGCAGCTCTAAGTTTTTGTTACCTTTCAGACATTTTTTCCATCTTAGACACCTCCTCCTTCCAAAATTATACCCCCATTCTTTTTCCTAATCGTTTCCAAAATGCTTCTTTCTCTATTTTCCCCTTCTCTCTAATTTATTCAAATAAATTTCTTTTCCTTTCCTTTCTTTTCAATTTTATTTTCTTTTTTTTACCTTTTTCTTATATTTTTGTTTCTTTTTCAGTGTAACAACAACAACAACAACAACAAAAAAACAAAAACAAACTACAACTTTGTTATTTAGGAAGAACCAAGAGAAAGCTTACAGCACTTTTAAAGAGAGCTGGAAGTAGGTCCTTCTAGTGAAGGAGCAGAGGTGACAGGGACCCTGACTTTCCTTCTTTTAGTCTGTCCTAAATCTACTTTCATATGGTTTATGAAGTCAGCATTAATGGGTACTATGCAAAACATGTTCAGTATTCTTTTTATAAAAAAGTATTAACATGATGTAAAACCTAGGGAGAAAAGTGCTTGTTTGTAAGTCTGGCTGGTGCCATCTTTAGCAAAGTTCTGCAGAACTAAAATGCATCAGCTTTCTCTCACACTTGGCTACTCGTCTGGGAGCTTTTAAGCTAATGAATTAGGAAGTTACTTTGCAGCCATGGAAGTTACAGTAATATAAAAATAACTACTTTAGGATGCTTCAAATTGAACAAGTTGTGGTCAGAAGCATCAGTAATTATGACATCAAAGAAATGTTGGACTCTTCATATCTGCGTATAAACAATATTTGGAAGTTGAATTTTTTGTTGTAGAGCTCACTAAGATGATTCTTTGGGGGGAAATTATACAAATATAATGAAGTGCATCTTATGCAGAGGCCTGAATTTTCATTTATCTATAAAGCCATCCTTTTTTCAAGAGGCTGCTGCATATAAAAATTTCCATTTTTTAAGACCACATCTTTATGAGCAGCTGATAAGTTTCAAGGGTTCTCTTAATCTGACAGCATCTCACACTTCGTGGACATACAAAGGGCACCTTCGTGAATGTGCTCTGTTGTCTGGGTTAAGATAGTATTTTTCTTTGCATCCACTGCAAATGTGTCTGGGATGAAGGGAAAACACAAACTGTAATGGGAAGTTGATATATTCTCCTAAATACGTAAAATGTGCCGGACAAATGGAATGAGAATTGATCGATTCTGGCTCCGGGGATCGGGGTTGGCCCGGTTTCTGCCCTCTTCCCTTTTGGGGAATGGAAGTTTATTTCAACACTGTCACATACATATTGGGTGGATTCCAGTGTGTTGTTAGAAACAAAAAACAAATGTAAAATTCTCAGTTAGCTGTCCTCCGGGCATGTTAGCCTGTGGACCTGTTAAGTATTTGGGGATAATATCCTAAAATACTTTCTCAGATGGTTATTTTTAATATATTAAAATACATCTATGTTTATCTACGTGTAAAGATGACAGGACAGTAAATTTGCACAGATATTCAAGACCTCATCAGTCTAGAAGAGCTCTATGAAGGGTAACATTTTTTCGGTTGAATAACCCTGTATTTAAAATGTATTCATTATATACAGTATTAGGGGTTTTCTTCAAGGAAAACTTACTTTTTGAAATTTCAAATGACTCAAACTTGACTGGCTGAATATAGTTCACCAGGTTGGACATCTCCTCCGTGGCCATGGCCTCACTCCCAGCGGTCCCCTGGAAGCAGGAATAAATAACCAAAAAACATCTCCTGAGTGAACATTACAGTATCAAAGGTTATTTTCCCAGGAAAATGACCACCTGACTCACCCCTTCTCTTCTGAAATTTGATTATTACCAATAGAACATTCATTCCAGGAGAAAGCAAAGGGAAAGGTGGGGGGTGGGAGGAGGGAGGTTGAGTGGTGGTTGGCAGTGTGGTCCCAAGGGCATCAGTACCACCCTGTCAGCAGTGTAGGATCTGAGCCCCCCTGCAGGCCTTTGAGCCAGAATCGGCACTTTATTTTATTTTTGAAATATTGTTATTATTATTTTGAGATAGAGTCTCACTCTGTGCTCTGCACTGTGCCCCAGGCTAGCGTGCCATGGGATCAGCCTGCAACAACCTCAAACTCCTGGGCTCAAGCGATTCTCTTGCCTCAGCCTCCTGACTAGCTGGGGCTACCGGTGCCTGTCACAACACCCAGCTCGTTTTTCTATTTTTAGTGGAGATCAAGGGTCTCATTCTTGCTCAGCCTGGTCTTGGGATCCTGAGCTCAAGGTATCCTCCTTGGCTTACCGGAGTGCTAGGATTGCGGGTGGAAGCCAGAGAGCCAGAATCTGCATTTTAATAACGTGATTGGAAAGCACACTGCAATTGGAGAAGCTCGTCTTCCATGAGCTCCACAGACGATGTTAAAGGTCAATAAATCAATAACACACTGTATAATAAAAAAAGTATGTGGGTGACCACTGGGGTGAACTAAACATTTTTAGTGGTAGTATAATAATAATAATAATTATAAAGTTGCCTGCAGAAGTGGGCTAGGGTGGCTAAACAAACTACTCTTGCTTTTCTTCACAATTTTTCTTTCCTCCCTCCCTTCTTGGTTCCCTGCAAGTCTATTAGACAAGCAGTGTAGTCCAGTGTAAAGGGTAATGGCTCAGGATCCAGAGCCGGACTGCCCGATTTAAACCCCAAGTCCGTTAGTGCGAAGTGGTGAGACCTGGGGCAAGTTCCTCGAGTGCCCTGAGCCTCTGTCTCCAAAACGAGGACACAAACAGTCCCCACAGTACGTGAGGTTTATTGTGGTGGTAAGTCAGTTTATGTGAAAGAGCTTAGAAAAGTAAAATCTCATGTTACTTTAGCTATTATTAACTATTACACATTACCTTTTTACTTTTTCTTTCTTAATAAAGAAGAAAAACAATACCGCATCAGTGGTGCTACAGAGGCCTCTGTAGTCTGATCTAATCGTTTCTCACATTTTTAGACAAGAGAATGTGTGGAGACAAGGTTGCTTTTGAAAGCTCTAGTAGCAATACTTTGGTTATGTTTCAACTGGAAAATATTATTTGCCAATGGACTACCAATTGCTAAGGTAGCTCTAGAATGATCAAGAATCACGAACTGAAAATTAAACTCAATTGAAATAATTTCAGACACATATAACTTGCTAGGCATTATAAGCAGCCTTCCTCCAGAAATTTAGGGGCAAAATAATGAGCCAAATTTTAGACATTAAGAAAACAATAATTATGGGACAGCACCTGTGGCTAAAAGGAGTAGGGCACTGGCCCCATATGCTGGAGGTGGCGGGGGCAAACCCAGCCCCTGCCAAAAACTGCAAAAAAAAAAAAATAATAATAATAATAGTAATAATTATAAGGGGAAGAACATCAAGTAAGAATAAGCTATTATTTGCTTTATTTTAAGCTAAACTATAAAGCAGCAAGTACTGAAACAGAATCTTCAACACATTTGAAAACAGACTCAGCATAAAATTTTTGATGAGGACTCTTGCTAGGACAAAATTCTAAAATTCCTATCGTCCTGTCCCTGACTATTGTTTCTGGGTTCTGTGCTATTAATATTTCTGAGCTGATTAAGTTAATCAGAACGCTTGAGCTTTAATTAATATCTAGCTCTAGTGGTTCCAAAATTACAAGAATACAATGAATTTTATAGTTCTGAATATTCTTCCAAATCCTGTATCTTCTCCAGTCTATTGACAATCCATTTAATGGCCTCAAAATTTGAAGTTGGAAGTTGGAGGCCACACATTTACTCTTTTGGCCACTAGATGGCAGAAGATGACCATAGGATAGAGGGTCTACTGAGCCTGGCAAAGACTATAATGCCCCTGAGAGAAGCCCTGGGTACCCACCTCATCCATTGAAGACTTTTTACAGTCATCATCATCATCGTCGTCATCACTCTCTGTATCAGCTTCCCCTGCCAAATTAACAACAGATTATGGTGCCAACATGTACAGGTTTAAAGCACTTGTAATACACATGTTACCAGAATGTGATCAGACCTTTCCTTGGAAATTGTGCTGTTTGTTTAAAAAATTTTTTTATCAGGGATTTAAATTTTATTAATTATAGAAAAAAATTATCAAATATTTCTAAGTCATTGCTTCATTTGAGCCTTGGAATACTTTTATCTGATCTCATTTATTTTATTTTGAAAACAGGATCTGACTCAAGCTTAGTCTTGAACCCTTAAACTAAGCTATCTTCCTGCCTCCGTCTCCTGAGTACCTGGAAATACAGGTATGCCTCCAATATACTGGGATCAGTTATAGAAAATTATACTGACATTTTGAAAATATATATGTTCTAAATTTTAATGGTTAATAAATACATTAAAATTTCCAAATTCTGTTCAGAATACTTGTCTTTATATTTTTTAAAATATAATGTTTTTAAAAGCATGGTATCATACAGGATTCTCTTTCTCTGGTACGCATTATTTTGATGTATACTTTCTCTCTTGGGGTTGCTATGACCCTGGAACAGATAAACTAGCCATCTTTGGATTTTTCTTCCTTTCCTAAGCACTGACTCTTCGGTGCTATGCTTGGCCAGCACATACATAGCTCAGTAACCTTTGCCAAACTTTCCCGGTAAAGTTTCAACCATATACTATGATTTGTCTGCAAGTGTATTTGATGGGTGTGTTATTTTCTACACAATGTATGTATCTTAGAAAATGGTCAGATAAAATGGATGAACTTTTTAAAAATTACGAAAATCTAACTCCATCAGAAATAATTCATCTTCCTCTTTAGCCAACACGCAATTATTTCAAGATTTAGTGGACATTTATGTTAAGTTAAATATTCACACTAGTATGAGGAATTACATTCTTCCATAGTTCTGGGCTTGAGTTCGGTACTATCAGTTATGTAAAAAGATTTTCAAGTTAAAAGTAAAGTAGTGCAAAATTGTTTATTTTTCACTTTTGGCAATAGCATAATATTTCCAGTAGATGGCAGTATTGGCCCAACAATAAAGCAACTTGCATTGGCAAACTCCCCACCCCCACCCTGGCCCTCTGAAAGTTAGCTGTCCTACCCAATCTATTAATATATAAATGACACAGCGCCCAGAGTACTGTCCTCCAAGAAGCTTATAAATGTTTCCATTTGGTTAACAATGTTCAATCAATTACTGAATGACAGCAGTGAGAAATACCTTCAGAGAGAAAAGATTTCTGGGACCACTGAGGGTTATTATTTAAGGCCTATTTATTAAACAAAACCATAGACAAACACGTTAAGATGCCAACATCGTGTTAATAAAGTATGTTTCTCTACTTTGGATAGAAACATATTTTATTACTATGTTACAGACTCATTGTTTTGGGATGTTGCCACCTAAATATTTGTTATAAGCAAATTTTGGCCCTACGTTATTACTACATTTTTTTAAAATCTGAAGGAAGATTCTTTTAATCAAGTAATTTAAAAAGCATAGCTTTCTGAAAAACATTTCATGGGACACAGTGACACACCAGTCATTTCAAATATCCAGTCAGGTCATTCTTTGGTTTATGTTGCTTTACAACAAAAGCAGAGAACTGATTTTTCTCTAAGTCTTTGGAGGGGGAATCTTGTTGAATTCCTAAAAGAAAAATCTTACTTTCCCCTAGTTCTTTAGGGCAAAGGGCTGAATCCTGGAAAAGGCATCTAGCCAGCATGATATGTAAATTGGCTTTGAAACAAAATCCATTTCACGTTTTTCGGGTTGTCTGAGTTCCCAGTACTGTGAACATCTACAAACCAAGTGGCAAATTAGCAATGCTCTTTATTCAGGGGACTACCTACATATTAAAATGTCCAAAAATTTCCGTCAAAATAAATAATGATTGCATAATAGACTACAGGGCTAGCTTAGGAAATCTACTGAATAACTAACAGATTGCTACTCTTTCTCAGTATTAAGCAATCATGTTCACTGCCTGTAAAAATCGTCATTTGTGTTATGCATCCAGTTAATAAGAGGGAGAGAACTGGTAATGGGAAAGGCAGATGGTAAAAAACCAAAAAACAGAAACACCCCCCCACCCCAAGCACCCACATGCAAAGCAAGACAAAATTTATGTGCTAGCTTCAAAGGGGTAGGGCTATGTTAGGAAATAGGTGTTAATGGTAGGCCTGTTAATGGTATTCACTTCAAAACTTCTAAAAGAATGTTCACACCAAAAACAAAAGTTGTTTCTGAAAAAATTTTGAAAGAATTGCATAATAATGTTTAAAGTACACATTCAAGAGCTACAAAACAAAACCTTTCCAAAGAATTATATAACGTCTGCGGATACGGATTTTAGTCTAAACAGTCAAAGAATTGGCAACTGAGATACAAAAACAGAAGAGAAGAAAAATTGGCATCTATGAGAACCCTTTTGTAAAATAAATGACCTAAAGTTTGTATTTTCAAATTTTAATCACTTAAAAATCTTTAATTAATGCCTAATAGATACACAGAAAAGTATGACTATCATAAACGCACAGTGCAATGAATTTTTGCCAAATGAATGTGTCTGCATTACCAGTAGCCAGAGTAAGAAATAAAATGTTCACACAAGCATTACTTAGGGATGTTGCCCAAAGAGAGAAAAGATTTCTTCTTGAACCCAAGAAGCCCTTTTGGGTTCACTTCTAGTTTCTTCTTCCCCAAAGGTAACCAGTATCTTGACTTACAACAGCATTGGTTAGTTTTGCATATTTTTGTTCTTTGTATGGATGGACTCATACAGTAAATATACTTCCTTGCATTTGACTTCTGCTTACTAGCATTATGTTTATGAATAATGATTTATGCATATTTTATGTGTGGCTGTAGATCATTCTCATTGTTGTATATTATTCCTTTGAGTGACTAAATCACGATTTATTTACCAGCTGTTGTGCATTTGTTTGGTTTCCAGTCTTTGCCTATGCTGACTAAAGCTGCTTTAAGCAATTCTTGTACAGGTGTCTTGGTAAACCTAAGCATGCATTTCTATGGTGTATATACCTAGAAACGGAATTCCTGGGCTCCAGGGGGTGCCTATATTCAGCTTTTTTAAGGTATTGCTAAAGAGTTTTCCAGAGTGATTGTTCCTATGCTGGTTAAATTTTTAATTAAAAACATTCCTACAGTTGAGCTTAACATGTCCTCCCATTATGAAAGTTTTGAGAAACCCCCAAATCAAGAGACATAAAATCCATGGGATGGAAACAAAAGAGGCCCTCCCAGCAACACAGAGAGCAGAGCATGTTGAAACCTGCCCAGGTGAATCAGACTGTGTTTCTTGGAAGTGAAATAATGGCCTATGACACAGTCTGTCTCAAAACTTTCATAGTGACCCATATATAATCACCCTCTCCAATCAGGAAATCTTTGAAATGTGGTTTTTAGATTGCCAAGACTGACTGAACTTGGAAAATGAATTAGATTGCATGACTAATGAAGCAAGAGTGCCCACATTGAATTCTTTTCTCACTCACCACAAAAATCTATTTCAACCTCAATTTAAAAGGAAAAAGAATGATATTAAGCATTTCCTAGTAGCTTTGAAAATTTGAGTGACTTTGCCATGTCACAATTTTTAAAAGCTCTGTAAAATGTAGACAAATCAAAACAGCCAGAACTCTTCAGCATGCGTGTTATTAAGGAGAACAGAGTCAGTGCCTAGTCCTGGGGTTAATGTTCCCCCTTATAAAGCTTAAAATCGTGTGGTCTGTGTGGGAGCCAGGATAATGGCCAAGGGGTCTTCGCCCAGTGAATATGTTACCTTGCGTAACAAAAGGGACATGTGGATGAGATTAAGGACCTTGCCATGGGAGAGATAAGCCTAGATTATCTGGGTGAGTCTTTAAACACACAGGTCATTTCCCAGCTGTGGTCAGAGGGAGCTGTGACTACAGAAGAAGGGTTAGTAAAATCTAACATTGCTGGCTTTGAAGCTGGAGGAAGGGTCCCTGAACTAATGCATGTGGGTGGCCTTATAAAGCTGGAAAAAGGAAAGAAATGGCTTCAGCCTTGGAACCTCCAGAAAGGAAGGCGGCCTCCCACACCTACAATGTGGCCCCCTGGGACCCTGTGGGCCTGTTGACCTACAGAACCAGAGGATAATACATTTGTGAAGTTTGAAGCCACCAAGTTTGTAGCAGCAATAGAAAACCAACAATATAGTAGAAAACTATGCTGAAATGGGAATGTAAGAAGTCTGTCTAGGCTAATCTCTAAGAGCCAACTCTTACGCCCACAAACAACCCAAGTAGGAGAGCCCACCAGCCCCTCACCAGCTCCTGGGGACGAAGGCTCGAATACACTGGAAGAATCACTGTATGTGTTGGAAGCTTGTTCCGAAAGCTTCTTTTTGCCACTTCCTTCTGAAGACTTATGTGATTTCTTCTTATTTTTCACCAAAATTTTATACATTAAATCCATCGGGCTTGGAAGAGGAACTCCAGATTCCAGCTAACAGAAAAGGAAAATGCACTCTTTAAAATTGCTACCCCTTCATTCCCTTCAGACTCCCTGCCCAGACCCCCAGCACAGCTTTAGATGCCAAGAGTGTCTAGATGACTCTTTACCAGGTCCAACCATGTCCCTCATTAAAGTGCTCTAAGTGGGTCTTTTCTTTTTAACAGCAAAGATATATTTTAACTACCATACTCTTATTTTTCCACAAACAAAATCTCTCACAGTACGATCAAAATGTTTCTGATTGTATATGAAGCACATTCTGCCCTATGACTGCACCAATGTACACATTATGATTTAATTAAAATTATTAAAAAAAAAAATCTACGTGAATAAGACCAGAGCACTGGTAGAGTTGATGTACTAAACCTGAACTCTGAGTTTTTCAACAGACCATATAAATCCCACCGCTTTGATCTAGGACAGATAAGAAGGCTTTGGCCTAAATTTTCAGAGGTGGGGGCCAGGCACCTGCCAGGAGGAGCTGGTGAGGATGGACAGCAGTTTCCAGAGGAGCCCGTGGAATCCACTTTTCAGATACAGTTTACAAACAGGAAATCCCCATCCTGGTTTGAGGCAGCTGAGCTGTGGCATCAGAAGAGGTGAACGGGGTAACTTGAGATTTCCTTCCAGCCCTGAGATTGAAGCTACTATATTTACAAGCCTTATTTCTAGGGTGTCAAGTTTGCTCATAGACTGGGAAAAATCAATTTCCCAAGAGAGGGCTATTAGATATTGTATCAGCGAGACACACATGGGTTATTTTCAGCAAGTCTATTGAACTTGGTTCGCCCTCTAGGCCCTCTAGTCTGCCTGCAGCGAGTCTGGGTATGAACTCACTGAAGGGTCTGAGGAGACTGTGCCAAAGGGTTCCAGAGGGAAGCGCCTGCTTTGGGTTATTTCTGCTGCTTTTCTTTCCAAAGCAGGGCTGGTGACCACGGCAAAAGGAAACCTGAGTCATGCCCTAACAGAAGGTGCATGTGAGGAAGTGGGCCGCAGCCAGGGGGACAGGCCCCGAAGACATGGGCCACTTGTGGTGTCCTGTTGTGCTGACCCACTGGTCCCAAAGGGGTGTGATGAGCTCTCCTGGGAGGGTCAGACCGCCCCGTCCCTCAGGCTGTCCCCACGGGCTGACTGCTGCTGGGGGAGTCTGCCCTCCAGACTGAATCTTCTCGGGCAGTGAGGGCGGGGAGAGGCCCCGGGAGGGGAAGGGACAAGGGCAGGACAGGAGCAGGCCAGACCCACGTCCTGCACCGCCCTCCGTCGTCCCCAGTGCTGCCCTCTCCTGGTGGGGAGAGACCCCGGGAGGGGAAGGGACAAGGGCAGGACAGGAGCAGGCCAGACCCACATCCTGCACCGCCCTCCCTCGTCCCCAGTGCTGCCCCCTCCTGGTGGGGAGAGGCCACAGGAGCGGAAGGGGCAGGAGCAGGCCAGACCCACGTCCTGTCCCCGCCCTCCCTCGTCCCCAGTGCTGCCCCCTCCCGGCAGGAGAGTTTATTGTCACGCGAATTGATCTTCCCAAGAAACACAAACACCGAAAGGAAGCGGATAAGTCTCCCTCCAACCCCCTTCAAAGATAATGCGAACAGCAAGACCACTTACTGGGTATTTTTCCAGGGGCTCCATGAGAAGCGCGTCCCCGAAGATGAGCCGGCAATACTCGGCCATCTTGGCCTGCTGCTTCGGGCTGAGGAGAGAGAAGGAGTCAGGGAGGCTCATTCAGACGCTGAACGGGATTGCAAACAGGGGCGATCCCCGAGTCCCACCGTGAGGACCAGTTGTTATCATTCTAGATCTTTATCCTGACTTACGCAACTTGAAACAGCATGCACAGGTGGGAGGCCCCCGGCCACGCGGGGTGGTCCCGAGGCTGCCCTGCATGGACACAGGTGGACGAGATGCGCCGTTCACCTGTCACGGGACCCGGGAATGCGCAGGGCAGAGACTCGGTCCCCTTTAACTCGGAAGGGGGGCCCTTTCCTGACCCCGTGGGGATTCTTGGGTGAAATTTGTCCGGGCAACAGAGCTGCCAGGAGTATTGATGAGGTGATGGGGAGGGTAGGAGAGGGGACAGAGCAGGGAGGGAGGAGGCAGAGCCAGAGAAACACATCTGCAGAGGGGGATGGAGAGAGAGGGAGAAACTCAAAATGCCGAAAAGGGCAGGCGGGAAGACGGCGTGGAGGAAAGCTAGCAGGGGCAGGCACCTCGGGGACTGGTGTGTGCATCTCTTATGTCCCTAACAGGGCAGCAGAGGTGGGTGCAGCCTGCCCGTGTTGTCAGTAGCAAGCTGGTCTGTTAGGAAAAGGCTGGGGTTGCAGGGTTTGCTGAGCTGAGCTCCAAGCTCTGAACCACTCTGGATCATAAAATGAGGAGGTAATAACTATTCTTGGAAAGGGACAGAGGATGCGGAGAAGATGAAATGAAATAATGGATGCAAACGTCTCCGAGACGTGAAAAGAGCAGGGCAAATGTAAGATGATTCTGCTGTTACACAGTGGCGGCCGCCAGCTTGACTAGACAAATCGTGTGCCCAGGAACTTGTAAACACAGTTCATACACAGGAGTATCCATATTCTTTCAATGCTTCTGGTTCCTTGACCTTTTAGAAAGCAACACTTTTTTTTCTTTCTCATTTTGTGGAAAGTTAAATATCATTATAAAGGTATCCAATTCCATTGGGTTTATGGACTCTGATTTTGATCTACAGGCTG
The DNA here is from genome assembly GCA_963574655.1 of Perodicticus potto. NCBI lineage: Eukaryota > Metazoa > Chordata > Mammalia > Primates > Lorisidae > Perodicticus > Perodicticus potto. The sequence goes on from CAUYRH010005544.1 coordinate 18,187, forward strand.
TCGAACTTGATTTCCAACAGTTCTCTTTACATGCTGCAAGAATAATACGTTTTAGCAGAACTGGGACTGTGCTAAGAAGAAGTAATGGTGATGAAAAGCGTTCTTCATAATAATTCAAATTGATTAAAAAATGTGGTTTCTTATTTTCATTCTCTCTTGCATGAATGTTAAGCCTGGATCATGGGCTGACTTTTTCCTGGGAGTAGGAGTATTGCAAGTTCAAAATACATTGTGGTGCTTCAGAGGGAAAAACACACTTTATATCCTTTTGAAAAAAAATAAAGTATGCACTTGGTGGGGTCAAGTGAATTCTTTGGGGTACAAATATGAACCTGTAAGGTCATTGCTTTCTTGGAACTGGAAGGAGAGGAAAGACAAGATTCAAAGTCTTGCAAAGCCCTCCCTGGCAACCTTGCACCTTCTCACCTTGCCTTTCTTGGCCTGCATGAGAGTTTACCACAGTGCTTGTCTAGCCATCAGAATAGACTGCAACCTTCCTCCACAGCGTCGGGGAGAATGGAGCAACTGCTCGTTAGAGGAGCAACCCTGAAAAGCACTGGCATCGTTTAGACTGTGTTGATGAGACTTTTGGGAATAGGAAGAGAACTGGCACCCCTGCCATCTCCAAATCCAGGTGCTCTTTCTCCAGTGATAACTCACAAGGGGAGTGGGGTTCAACCAAGTCAACCTGTTCTCTGGCTGTAGCTGAGAACAAGTCCATTTGTGCTGGGTCTACCTGTTCCAGGCTGCACTCAAGAAACTGTCCAAACCCTCCATTTTGCTTTCACAGAATGACTCTGTTAAATATCAGAGCTTTACTACTTTGAGCGTGGTCCCTGGACCAGCAGCATCAATATCACTTGCAGTTTATTGGAAATGCAGATTCTGAACCAGGGAATCTGGTGCAGTGGAGTCCAGGAAACCTTCTGATGATGCTGATGTGTGTTCAAGTTTAAAAACTTCTGGGATACATGAAAGTAAGTCAGCAGGTGCTGAAGTAGATGACTTCCGTGATGAAGTAGTTTCTCTTGAGTGTTAGAACTTGGAAGCCCCAAATTCTTTTTGATTGGAGACCCAGACTGAAAGAGGAAGAGATTTACCCTAATCTCCTGCTTTCAGGATTTTCCAGGGAAACACATTCTCACCAGTGGGAATATTTTGGGGAGACATGTTTCACATATCTGTAGCAGAAGTCCTCTCCCAAGTAGTTCCCAAGTCAGACCCTGAGGATTTTGCTGCAGCCACAATTTTCACTCAATTACAAGAGTCACCTGAGCTATTAAGGCTGCAGGTGACTGGGTCAAATCCCTAGTTGATTCGTGTAGTGAGGGTTAAAGCCCAGAAACATACGTTTTAAACAAGGCTGCAGGTAATTCTGATGCTGGTGATCAATGAACCACAGTGCTTAGAGCTCAGCTGCACCACTTCATGCCAATCAGTCTCCTGGGGGTATTATAAAAATGGAGGCAAACAACGTAACCTAATCATAGGTACCCTTATATTAATCTGAAATTAAAAACAAACAAGGGAGATTCTCACACCTATTCCAGGGTGGGGCCCCAGACTCTGCTGCTTCTCTTACAAGCTCCCCTGCGATGCAGGTGCTTTTGGTCTGAGGATAATACGTTGAAGAGGAACGTTCTATATCTAATTTGCACTTTTATTCTTATTTTTTAATTATTTATTATTTTTTCTAACATGAACTTTTATTTATCTTACAGCTTTTTTAAAAATTTAATTTTTTTATTAAGTCATGTACGCATAGATCATGAATACATTTATGCATATGTGGGGTACAATGTGTTGATTTTTTTATACAATCAGATATGCTTACCTCAAAGCAATCAACATAGCTTTTGCCTCATTTGCTTGATTATTGCGTTAAGACATTTATGTTCTACACTTGACAGATTTGACTTGTACCCTTGCAGTATGCTCCATAGGTGTGGTCACATTATTTACCCTCCGTTTATCAAACCTTCCCCCTCCTCTCCCTTCCCACTCCATTTCTCTCCTTTATCCTGGGCTATAGTTGTGTTCTATCTTTCATATGAAAGTGTGAGTAAATATAGGTTGGTTTCATAGAAGTACTGAGTACATTGGATACTTTTTCCTCCATTCTTGAGATACTTTACTCAGGAGAATATGATCTAGGTCCCTCCATGTAAACATAAAAGAGGTAGTCTTCATCTTTTTTAAGGCTGCATAGTATTCCATGGTATACATATACCATAATTTATTAATCCATTCATGGGTCGATGGGCACTTGGGCTTCTTCCATGACTTGGCAATTATGAATTGGGCTGCAGTGAATAATCTGGTGCAAATATCTTTATTGCCTAATTATTTTTGGTCCTTTGGATATATACCTAGAAGAGGAATTGCAGGGTCAAAGGGCAGGTCTACATTTAGATCCCTGAGTGTTCTCCAAACCTCTTTCCAAAAGGAACATATTAGCTTGCATTCCCACCAACAGTGCAGAAGTGTTCCCTTTTCTCCACATCCACGCCAACATCTGTAATTTTGGGATTTTGTGATGTGGGCTACTCTTACTGGAGTTAGATGGTATCTCAGAGTGGTTTTGATTTGCATTTCTCTGGTGATTAAAGATGATGAGCATTTTTTAACTTGGACTTCTGAAGATCTGCCTCAAAACCAGCTGAGCTGGAAAGAACAGGAGGTAGGTGTTCAAGAAAAAGGTAAAATGAACTGTTTACATAATTAAGCTATTCATGTTCTCAGTAAATACACAATGCCCACCTAAGGGAATTAAATCAGAGTAGAGAGCAAATTGAATAGAAAAAATCAGAGGAAAACAAAGTGACTTTAATTGCAGGTCAGAACTTCAGAAATAAAAGGCATTAACATTACAATTAGCACCAGAAAAAAAAATTCCTAAAGTGTTTAGAGCATCAATACCAGCTACCATGGAGATGAAGTGAGAGGAAAAATTTCACAAGTGCATTTTGAGCGTCAGGCCATAGCAGACATTTCTGAAAATGTGACCCACGCCGGAAGTGTAGGCATCTGGCCAAGTGGTCAGCTTTCTGACCAAGGCACTTGTCCATTTCCCAGAGTAAATTCTCCAGGTTGAACTAAACCAACCTCCTTCCCTACAGGTAAGGAATCCACGGAAATTAGGAACAATCCCACAGTTGTCTGTGGCCGAACAGGGCTAGAGGTCACTTCACTTGAATTTAGCATAGAATTCTTTTTTTTTTTAAATGCCAATTCACAAGTTAAGTGGAACATTAGTGTCAACTAGGGCTTTTTTTTAAAAAGGATTTTCAAGTCTCCTAGAAATTCTAATTCAGAGGTGGGGGTGCAGCTCAGCAATATGCACTTTTCAAAGCACTCTGTGGGAATCTGATGCAGCAAGTGGAGAAGCAGAAAGCAGGAGATGGCAGATTCCTCTTGTCCAGGACAGGCGGTTTCAAATATCAGAAGAGAAAACCAGAAAATTCAATGGCTTGCTTTCTTTTTTCTAGTGTGAGTTTCTTGTGGATAAACAGCTCAAATTAGTTGGGACCAGAGTTCAGAATCTGACATTTTGTACAAGCAACACCCAGGACAATAAAATTGTTCACCCGAGACAGGTTTCAGGTATTTTGGTGATGTGTTCCTGAGTCACTCACTATCTTGGTAAAGATTCTGGGGCGACAACTAGGGTTAATGAGAGGAGTTTTCTGACTGTGTGGCACGGGTTCAGAAACCAGGCAACGTGGCCCACAAACCAAGTATAGGGTTTGGCCAGCAAAGGGAAAGTTGATCAGTTTTCTCTGGGTGTGTGTGGTAGCCCTCCCAGGAAATGATCCTGGCTAAGCAATTCTGATACCTGGAGGTGAAGGACAAGGGAAGCAGGAGGCAAACTTCCTCACACTTCCTGTACAATAGAATTCAGTCTCAAGCACTTCACTGCCATCACCTTATCTCAGTGGTCTGAAATACAATCATGGCGTCTTAGGAAGGCTGTTTCCTATTTTCTTTTGTCATATATGAATTATTAATGAACTTTTAATAGCTAAATTTGTCATTTTTAAACCAGAAACTGCAGTATTATGGCACTAGCTTCTTTGCTTTTGTGTACATTGTAGGAATTAGTTTTCATGCCTAGTTTTGGATTCTCTGTAATTATTGGTATAGAAAACTGCAAAAAAACATATTTTGATTGAAGGCTACAAGCCACATAAATGTGAACATTTGCAGGCAACGGCTTTGCAGATGCTCTGGCTGTCCTGGAGGCAGGCTCCTGATGCTTGTGTTTAGATGTAGGGGATGGTGTTGGTTAAAAGTGTGAGTTCTTAAACCAGGCTAGCAGGATTTAAATCCCATCTCTATCACGTTTTAGCTGTTACTCTAAACTTTAGGCAAGTTACCCTCTTTGGTATTCGGTTTCATTATCTATAGAATAGGGATAATATTTAATATTTACACTTAGAAGCACATGGGCTCACATGAGCTGAGGCACGTGAAATATCTGGAAAGTTACTTGGCACAAAATATATTTGTGATGGTGGTGATTGCTGCCACCTCTCTGGCTCACCTCAGGGGAGAGTTCAATAGGGCAGGTGTAACATTCCAGAATAAAACCATAATCTTTCATTTTGTTTAATTTAAATAGAGACGTTTCTTTAAGAAAGTAAGTATGCTAGGTGCCTTTTCTTCCAAAAAGGAAATAACCCTTCAACAAGTTGGCAACATGCAGTCCCTGAAAGTGTTAAAATATTACTAGAGCTCAATTATGAACAAGTGGACATAGGCAAGAAAGTGCTCCAACAAAGTCACTTGCAAATCAGAGCTGTTGCAGCAAAGGAGGTAGAAACACAGCCAGCAAAGAGATGCTCCTTTTAGTAAGAGCAGAAAGAGCCCTGGGACCGAGTAAATTCCTTTTTCTTCATTTGACCCTCAGGAGTGTTGGGGAAATGGTATGCCAAGTGATTACATCATTCACGGGATGATGGTTTCCTAATGAAACAGAACCAAAAGCCAGAAAAATGTCATATGGATTTCCTGAGGGCAAACTAGAAAGACAGATAATTATAAAATTGATTACTTTGAAATAAGCTCTCCATGTGTATATTAACACATTATCACAGTTAACGACTCAGAAATTGTTCAAGCTGAAATTTGATCATGACCGTACTGCTTCTTTAAGATTTAATAAATTCTTTAAGAATTAGTGAAGCAAAGCATGTGTTGCAAATTAGTTGGGAAAAGAAGATCAGTGACCTGGGAAAGACTCTTAATAGGAAAAAGGGTAAAAAGAGCCCAGTTAGGACAGGGGGCTGTTTTCTGGCTTCTAGTTGAGAAATCTGGCTTAGGTTCTTGAGATGAAAGGGAGGGTTTCACACTGGTCTTTTGAGCAACTGTGGACACCCCTGTGTGTCCTTCAGACATCGTAATTCCATGGACTAGAATATTAGTTCCGTGAACTTTGATTTAATATAGAAAAGGGTCTTTAATTCTGAAGCTCTTTAAAGAGAGTAACTCTGTGACAAATTAATATAACAAGTACTAGATTTAAATATGTCTCTCCTTGGTAATTTGTGATAAAAAGAATAGAAAAATAGTTAAGTCAAAGTTACCTAAATGCAGGCTATTGTGAGACAGGAAAATGTTTAAAGATATTAGCAAATGGGGAAAGCCCATGGGAAGGGGAAAGATGGAGCTTTTCACGGACTGACTTCTGTCCACGGGCCAAGTGGCAGAATAGAATGTACAGCTTGGGCTCCACCAGCCACGAGGAATGGAAGGGAACTGGCAATTTTGAGTTAGCAAGAGTGATTGTAAGATAGAATGAAATAGAAGGAGCTGATGAAGAGTGTTTATAAAAGTGGCCTAACGCATCCCAAATCTGTAATAAAGACGTGTTCCGTGAGAGAAAATGTGTTCCACTTTAAAAACCATACTATGGCAGGAAAATGGATTTTACACAAGTCCAGTGGGTTATTTTAATATTTATGAGATTTAAATGAATTAGCTTCATCAAATACAAATGAAAATACATCACTTAACATACAACACGATTGAAGAACACCATTAATAATATCATGCAATCTTAAATCTGATAGATAATGATTAGATAATTCTTTCTTTGGGAAAAAGATGCCTTGCTAACATGTTGAATACTTACGAATCCACATGGTTCTCAAAAGAAAGGAGAATTGGAAAAGGTGAAGTCTTAAATGCACACTCTGCGATCGCTTCTATCACTTCCTAAAACGAGAACACATTTATTTTCAATATGCTAGAATTTTTAATGTGTATAGTTTTGGGGGGTGTTAAACCCATTACTATGGTTTTCTTTTTCATTCACAGATTTGTATCAAATAGCCTGAAATGGCGAGGTGGCTTTGTGATAGCCATTGGATGGTGACATTTCTGACTCTTGATTCTACAAGGTCAAAGAAGATTACAGGGGAGGTGGAACTGTGGAGAATGATTCTTCTATTTGTTAATTATACCCACTTTTTCTTAATAATGAAAGAAATCGAACCACATGAGTAACATTTTGGACAATGAAAGAAGGCAAAAAAATTTTCAACCATAAATTCACTTTCTGAACCAAATCACTGTTGGCCTTTGGTTGTATTTATTTCTAGTCTGTTTTTCATGTATTTATGTAACTTAGTTTTAATTATAGTATATATGCAACCTGTATTTATAAAGGATGTTGTTATTGAGATGTAACTTTAGTGAGACAGCATTGGCTAATTTTAAGACTATAGTTCAATGGTTTTTAATAGGTTCACAGAGTTCTGCAACTTTATCGCAACCTAAGTTGGGAAATTTTGGCACCCCACAACGTAACCACTAGCTGTCAACCCGATTCCTGCATCCCACCTCCACACACCTAGCCTCACGTAACCACTATGTCTCTATAGATTGATGTCACTTTGTGTCTCTGTGAATTTGCCTGTTCTAATCATTGCTTATAAAAGGAATCATACAATAAGATTTGGTGCCTGCCACCTTTCACTTAGCACGGTTTCAGAGTTCTTCCATGTTGTAACATATATGTGTATCAGTACTTCAATCGTCAGTCTGCATTTTTTTAAAAATGTCCATGTCATAATTTTAAAAGCTGTATTAAATCCTAGAAAGTAGAGTTATCATAGTTGATTTAACCCTTCCCCAGATGTTGGACTGATACAGTTTAAGAACTGTCATTCAAATAATTCTACAAAGAGTATCTTCATTTTTTTCCTAATACTTTGAATGATTTTCTAGATACTCAGAAGGGAAATTACTGAATGGAAGAATCTTAATACTTTTATAGTCTCAGGTTTGTAAAAATTACTTCTCATTATAGATTTCATAGAGCAATGTATGAAGGACCAGATTTCAATGCATACCAGCTTGGGCATTATTTTTTTCTAGATGGTCTTATTTAACTAATTTATACTTAATTGTATATTAAAGTACAATCTCATTGATTGTTTCACTGTATCATTATCAATAGTGTTGAGGTTTCATATTCTCGTTCTTCTGTTTTTTAGTTACATTTATTATTTTCATTTTCTCCTTTCAAGTAGGGATTTCCACTCTCGATCTTTATGTGTAAGCCTTTTCCACTATCTTCTTTACCTTCTCCATCTTCCTTACTCAATACATAGCTTTCTTTATATCCATTCCCCAAAAGCTATTTCCTTGTCTCCAGATTATAAATAAGACTAAGTCTGTACCACATTTGCATCTATCCTCTAAGAAGGATTTGCCTGTATGGAGCATGAAGAATCACTCTTACTCTTTCTCAGGAGTGAATTCACAGATTGCCATGCATACATAATCAGTTTAACTTTTATAATAGTTGAGTCCATTAAAAAAAAGTAAGCACTATAAAAAGCAAGCAGCATCAAGATTCTAAATGCTTTATTTGATTTATTTGAGCATAGACTTTAGATCCAAACAGACTTAACATTTGAATCCTACGTCTTAGATTTACAAGCCGTGTGACTCCAGAAAACAAAAAAATCTCTCAAGTGCCTCTCTGTGTTGGTTTGCTGATCTATAACGTGGGGATGAGAAGCCTCATTTCACAGAGCTGTTGTGAAGATGCAATGAGAAAAGGCAAAGGGCTTAGCTCACGTGAGCATGTATTCCCGGAACATCCAAGGTTGCTCACCTTGCCTGGACTTCTCTCCTCACAGACCCTAAATTCGCTTTTAGAATCTTACTAATAAAAACAAGAGCTACTATATGCATCTTAGTAGGGTACTGGTGAAACTTATTAAATGTAGAGTATCAATGTCTTTATATAGTGATTAAGAAAATGCTATGAGGGCTATCTCTCACAGTATGATCAAAATGTTTCTGATTGTATATGAAGCACATTCTGCCCCATGATTGCACCAATGTACACAATTATGATTTAATAAAATTATTTAAAAAAATAAAATAAATAAATAAATAAATAAAAAGAAATACAAATGATTTTTTGTGTGTTGAAGTCTTATTCTGTAGTCTTGCTAGCTTCATCATTTGTTCTGATAATTTTTTCCCATGGATCTCTTAGAATTTTCAATATACAAGATC
>CAUYRH010005545.1:0-69269 GCA_963574655.1 Perodicticus potto
GCTACTTACCATTACTTAATCTTTGACAAGCCAATTAAAAACATTAAAAGATTCCCTATTTAACAAATGGTGCTGGGTGAACTGGCTGGCGACCTGTAGAAGACTAAAAGTGAACCCACACTTCTCACCATTAACTAAGGTAGACTCTCACTGGATTAAAGATTTAAACTTAAGATGTGAAACTATAAAAATTCTAGAAGAAAGTGTAGGGAAAACTCTTGAAGGAATAGGCCTGGGTGAATATTTTATGAGGAGGACTCCCCAGGCAATTGAAGCATTATCAAAAATACACTACTGGGACCTGATCAAACTATAAAGCTTCTGAACAGCCAAGAACATAGTAAGTATAGCAAGCAGACAGCCCTCAGAATGGGAGAAAATATTTGCAAGTTATGCCTCTAACAAGGTTTAATAACCAGAATACACAGAGAACTCAAACGTTGTTAGCAAGAAAAGAACAAGTGATTCCATCTCAGGATGGGCAAAGGACTCGAAGAGAAACTTCTTCAAAGAAGACAGGCGCACGGCCTACAGACACATGAAAAAATGCTCACCATCCTTAATCATCAGAGAAATGCAAATCAAAACTACTTTGAGATGTCACCTAACTCCAGTAAGATTAGCCCACATGACAAAATCCCAAAACCAGAGATGTTGGTGTCGATGTGGAGAAAAGGGAATACTTCTACACTGCTTGTAGGAATGCATTCCTTTTGGAAGGATGTTTGGAGAGTACTTAGAGATCTAAAAGTAGACCTTCCATTCAACCCTATAATTCCTTTACTAGGTATATGCCCAGAAGACCAAAAATCACATTATGACATAGACATCTTTACCAGAATGTTTATTGCAGCCCAATTCATAATTCCTAAGTCATGGAAGAAGCCCAAGTGCCCATCAACCCATGAATGGGTTAATAAATTGTGGTACATGAATACCATGGAATACTATGCAGCCTTAAAGAAAGATGGAGACTTTACCTCTTTCATGTTTACATGGATGGAGCTGGAACATATTCTTCTTAGCAAAGGAAGAAAAAGTATCCAATGTACTCAGCCCTACTATGAAGCTAATTTAAAGGTTTCATATGAAGGCTATACCCCAATTATAGCACAAGAATATGGGATGGGAGGGGAGGAGGGAGGTTGGGTGGAGGGAGGGTAATTGGTGGGGCCACACCTATGGTGCATCTTAGAAGCGTACAGGTGAAACTTACTAAATGCAGAATACAAATGTCTTCATACAATAACTAAGAAAATGCCATGAAGGGTATGTTAAACAGTGTGATGAAAACATTTCAGATTATATATGAAGCCAGCACATTGTACCCCTTGATTGCACTAATGTACGCAGCTATGATTTAATAAAAAAAATAAAAAATAAAAATAAAAGTTGTTTTGTTTTGTTTTGTTTTTTGAGACAGAGCCTCAAGCTGTCACCCTGAGTAGAGTGCTCTGGCATCACAGCTCACAGCAACCTCCAATTCCTGGGCTCAAGCGAGTCTCTTGCCTCCACCTCCCAAGTAGCTGGGACTACAGGCACCTGCCACAACACCCGGCCATTTTTTGGTTGCAGCCGTCATTATTGTTTGGTGGCCTGGGCTGGATTCGAACCCGCCAGCTCAGGTGTACGTGGTTGGCGCCTTAGCCCATTGAGCCACAGGCGCTGAGCCCAAAAGAAAAGTTTTAAACATGAGAATACATCTGACAAAGATTTGTATAATCTTGTTTCGCAATAAATTCCAGACATTTCAACATGTTTTAACCCAAGCAGCAATTGTAGCAGTTTTCAAATGTCTCTCAATGGATCAAAATTTAAACACAGCTAAAAACTCCAAATAGTCAGATAGAATGGCATAATTGAAATAACTGAAGTCTTATTTCCTTATCTTTAGGATTCCTGTGCTTTTAACTGTTTCAATGCAAAATGCAGTGTCCTTTATAAGTTTGAAATGCAAAGTACACACAAAGTAAGCTCAAATCATGCTGAACTATTGCCAACTTTCTCTATAAAGGAACACATATGACTGAGTGTCATGTGTGGGGAGGAGCCTCACTGTATAGCCAAAAGTTCCTTCATATTAACTCTGATGTACGTATAGTTTTTATTTAAGACTAATAATACAATGTGCTAATTTAAATAGATGTATATGATTCAAACCTATGTATAATTGGAAGAAACAAATGTAAAAGTAAAGCCATAAAATTTGGTTTTCAAGAAAGAGCATTTATTGTAGACATTATTTGGAATTGCTGAATATCTTTATTGCATGCACCAGGGAAGATCTATTCTACCTTCTCTGTCCTTGGCAGTACTGTTAGCAGATAACTTTTTATGGTATCTCCTATTTCTGTTCGTTTGTGAGTGTAGGCACTGACTGCCTGTTCTAAACTGTCTTTCCAAGAATGTTTATATTGAGAATGGTTTTGGAAGATAGAGATAGTGTCTTCTTTCAGATTGAAGGAAAGATTTGTTTATTATCCAGTATTGCAAATACATTCTTTCTCTCCAGGGCAAAGGGGAAACAAGCAAACTATCAATTATAAAAGATCAAAGTTCCTTGACCTTGAAGTTCTCTTCTGTAACACAACCCACTGAATGGGAACTTCTTCACGTCATGCTCTGGGAACTGGGACTCAGGAAACTGGCACAGATGCTGTCATTCTGGCTTCTGCTATTGCTGTGGATAATATAGTCCTTCATTCTGACAGAGGAGTCTCATGACTTACCTCTGCACCCGTGAAGCTGTACCAGGCTAACTTGTATCTTGCAAGTAGGGTAAAATCTCACTTAGCACATAATACGCTTCTGTTACAAATATTTTGTAGATAAATTAACAAGTGCCCAAGATTGTAGGTGACTTAAAAAATAAAGAAACTTGCTTGATTTCTCAGCTGGGGTTACACATAAAATGTCACAGTCTTTAAAAGTTACTCACATCATGCTTGGGTCATCTGTATGTTGACATGGGGACAAAGGGACATGTGAGGAGAAAACCAAAGATATTCAAGACCCATGTAAGCAATAGAGTAGGCCAAGGGTTAGATGTGCTCCATAAGGAAAGCAGTGGCTTGTTGGAAGGATGCAGTTGGGGTTAATGCATGTGGTTAAACAGGAAGGTGATTGAGAGGCAGAAGACAGAAGTTAAGAATGAGTGATGGTGGTAAAGGGCTTAATTACTACTCGGATGCTACCTAATAAGCACAAACACTGTAACTGAACCCTATGTACCCTTATGTTAATCCAAACTAATAAACAAACATAAATAAATAAGCAAATAAATAAATAATGCTATCCCTGTTTGTATCATCCATGGTGGTGGCAAATGCAGAAGGCTGGCTTGGAGAAGTGCAAGCTATTACAACCTGGCGACATTTGTCTTGTCCCCAGTCCTTTACACCTGCTAGGAAGCCACACGGGCAGCTCCACATCTTTACCTGCTTCCTCAAACGTGAAATCCACAGGCTTGCTGTAAATTTAACTGACTTTATCTCTCTTGGCCTTATGATTGTTTCATTTTTTATTGTTCCCTTTCAAACCTGAACATTTAAAGAAGAAAATCAATTAAAATTAGTTCATTATGCCTTCCCACCTCTGGATATTGCAGTGGAAGGGTTTTGCTCACATCCTTTTATTTTAATTTATTGTTCATGATCACCATTTCAACTAATTTAGAGACTCCTTCTCCCTGGTAACTAATCCCTTCAGAGCTGATGGCTGTGTCATAGTACTAACACCATCATTATCATGCACCGGCATGTTTTTATGGAGACAGAGTAGGAAACAGCAAACATCTACATCTTTTCCCTGGAGGAAACTCTAAATAAGCCATGATAGAGGTTAAAGAGCCCATATTAATGTCACAGACTCTAGAGAATATATTATCTGCAGACTTCTGGTAGTCACAAAGATAATACTAGACAGATTGTTTTTATTAAAGTTCTAAAAATTATGATTTAGCCTAGGATTCTACTATGACTATTAAAAATTTAAAAAGCACTTATAAGAGACCAGGTTGAAAATGACTGCTTACTCCCTGGTTTTTAGAGTTAACTTTCAACTGTAATGGAAAACGATATTTTGAGATATTGAGACTATCCAGACTTAATTAAATGCAATTCCCTGTTTACTGAGCATCCACCGGGTTCTGGGTTGGGCGTCAAGGCTGTGAATAAAAGATCTCTTAAGGAGTAAGACCCACCTCTTCAAAACTATGATATTAATTTAGGAAATTGGGCATCAGTATGAGTTTCTTGAAAAATATTTCTAATATTTTAGGGAAAAAATTAAAGAATAGCTCTAAATGAAAGCTGTGAACGATACTGTCTGCTTTTAAAATGCAGATATATTGATAGACTTTTTTGTTCATTTCTTGGCTACAGAGGTGCTGGTTTTCACCACACTGGTGTTAACTGGGCAAAGTCTCTTGAATTAATTAGTGTTAGCTTGTCGGTGTTGTAACCAACACTTCAGACACAACCTACAGATGGGACTAATGCCTATCAATGCATGCTGGGAAAAAAGCTCTGGGGGAGGGTGTCTCATTAAGGAGGCAATTCAGTGTCCTGAGCCTGCCCCCAGTCACTTCCTCTCAGTCAGGGTTTCAGATGTGAAGCTGTTGAATGCAAGTAGGAGTAAAATATAACTTTGCTCCTTTGCGGGCAAGTATCAGCACAGGTGAGCAGGCCAACTGTACCCCAGGAGGCTGGAGCTGGGGCCAGGCAGCGAGAGGCTCTGCCCCCCCCAACCCACGCTGTTTTCAGATATTCGCTTTCATTTTCTCTGCCATGGTTAGTCAAGTTTATCAAAAAGGGGAAAATCAACACTTGCTTATTATGGGAAAGAGGGAAATATTTGGATAAGATGAAGATTTAAAAATTGGTTCAATTTGACAAATTTTCAGATAAAATACTATACCAAAAAAGGATAGCAATTAAGAACAAAACAGGTTATATATTCAGTATATCTGAAGAATAATTACCACTTCTAGCATCTCACCTCAGTTGAATTATACAGCTGTTTGAAGTTGATATTTATGATGGACAAATTTGTAATTAGGAAATGTTGTGTGATTTCCACTATTTACAAAAATCCGTGTTGCTAGTGCTGCCTTGACCTTGTTCCTTTGCTGGTTGCCACTACCCATAGACAGGGGTCATGCCCCACTCCTATAACCATCGAAGAAGGAATGTAACACTGAGTCCCCTGCAGACTTTCACAATTACTTGCTGATTGCACTAGAGTGTAAATAAGCAGGAAGGAAAGTTTGGAAAGAGGAATTCTTCAGAAAGGTGTCAAATGCATTTTTGGGGGGCGATCCTGTATGTATTATATAATAATAATGTATTTATATTTTTGCCTCAACTATTAGACCAGAAAAATTTTCAGGATCTCACTATACTTTTTCATTTTTGGTAATCCCTAAAACCAACACAGTGCCAGAAATACCACAAATGCTCAATAAATGTTTATTGTTTCATCTAACTACCTGTGGCTGTTAACTCTTCTTGCAAACAAGCAATCTTCCTCACCTAAAAAGTTAAAGAAAAAAACATAAAATCTTTGTCAAGGAATATTTTTGTAAATTCTAAAAATTTAAATAAATGGAAGGCCCACAAGTTTCTAAATAAGACAGACTGAATATTTTAATGTTATATATTCAATGGAATTCAATAAAAATACCAATGATAAAAATAAATAATAGATATATGATTAATGATAAGAAATATCAATACATTTTGGAAATCAAGAAAATGATTTCAAGTTTACTCTGACAAAAATAGCCATAACATTTTGGGAAAGAATTCTCATGAGTGTGAAATATCCTACTAGATATAAACATAAAAGGCTACATTAATTAGAAACATGTGGTTCTGAGAGAAGAATGAGCTCAAAGAGAGCAGACTTGTTAGCTGAGAAATACACAAGGCATATAGAGAAAATTAGTGCATGATAAACATGGTATCCTAAAATATTTGAATGAAGATTTATTCAGTGAACCCTGATGAGAAATTTTGTGTCTAATTACTACAGTTAAATTACTGCTCTTCAATAATGCTGCTTTATCAAAATGAGTGCTACAAGTATTAAAAAGTTAAATGGTACCCAGGCATTGTGGGGGGCACCTGTAGTCCCAGCTACTTGGGAGGCTGAGGCAAGAGAATCACCTAAGCCCAGGAGTTGGAGGTTGCTGTGAGCAGCGATGCCAAAGAACTCTACCGAGAGTGACATAATGAGACTTTGTCTCAAAATAATAATAATGATGATGATGATGATAAAAAGTTAAATGGAAGACATAAAACTATTAGGAAAAAAAAAGACACAATGGAAAGTTATTTTACCAGTCTTGAAATAGGAAATTAAATTTTATATATACAGGCAATGCAACACATAGAAAGGAAATAATTCATATTTTTATTATAAGAAGTAAAGAATTTTGTGAATTACTACAATTGAAAGGCAAAAAAGTGATAAATTGGAAAACATAGGTAACATGTACAGTAGATATTTTTTGTCATCTATATATAAAGATTTAGTGGAGAAAACTCACTAAATCACCCAATCACAGTGAGCAAAGGACATAACAGTGGAGACTGACAACTAACAAAATCATCCTCTTTTTCTTCATTGGTGGCGGAGATGCGGTCCTGGACTCCCTCGTGGCCACAGATCTCAGTTTTCCCCAGTGGAATAGGAGCAGAAATGACTTGCCATTTCAAGGCCAGGACTGTCCAGAGAGGGGATGTGCCTACTCTCTACTGTCTTTCCTATTCTGCCTATGCATTGTGATCCAACTTCAAAATCAGGCTTTAGGGGTCAGAAGAACAGGAGCCAGGGTCTCTCAGTCAACATGTGTCCACTGCCAACTAATGCCCAGTGGACAGGCTGATAAATAAAACTCTATTTACTTCAGCTTTACTTGGTACCATTTGTAACAGCAGCTTAGCCAATCCTAATACACAGTGCTTAAAAGAAGAAACACAAATGACTCAGAACCACATAAAATACATTCATTTCCGCTAACACACACATTTTAAATGTGAGCTACTACTTTGTCTATTAAATAATTAGTGCAAATATAGAAAACAACAAATGCGGAAAGGTCTTTTTTGCAAAGGTTCAGGGACCCACCTTCTCAGGCACAATTACTGACAATGCGTACGGGTCCTAATTCTTCCGAAATCATTTTGCAACACATATTTTTTGAGGCGTTTTAGAAGAACCACATACTTTAACTAACAATTTGTTTTTGATACATTTATCCTAAGTAAACAGTGTGAATGAAGATGTACGTGCAAACATGCTCACTGCAATGTTCCCATAAAAACAGAACATTTGGAAGCAAATTAGTGCTCTCAAATAATAAGATAAATAACTAAAATTTAGTGCATTTTTATGATGAATTATGATAGACCCATTCAAACTGTAGTTAGGAAGATTTTAAAATTATGTTTAAATACTCATAATGGTTAGTGTCAAACAGCAGTGCATTAAATGAAATGTAGACTGTGCATCTCATTTGATGAGATGCACAGTCTGACCAAGCTATATATATTTATGAATGCAGACAATTTTATGCACATGCACTTGTATATTTGAAAGGCTGTCTGCTAAAATATTGTATTTTATATAAATTATTTCTGTAATCCTCTATTTACCTTTATGCACTTTCTGAAATGCCCCACAATAAGTCCTTATTAATTGGTTCATAATTAGAAAAGAAGGAATTCTGAAAAGAGAAAATAGGCTGTTAAGAAACTGAAGTAGCATCTTCAGCTATTTCTTTTCTCAGAGCTTCATAATTCTCTTTATAGAGATCTTTCATTATCTCTGTTAGGTAAATTTCGGATATTTCATCTTCTTTGGCACTACTGTTCTATGTGCTGTTCAAACACAACGCCTTTCATCCTCCTCACAGTCATGTGAAGTAAGCAGAGGGCCCCAGCTCATCCCCCTTGGCTTGGGACTTTCCTGATTTTATCACTGAAAATCCTATGTCCCAGGCAAACTGGAATGGCTGGTCACTTCAGGTATTACTGCAGATAAGATGTATCAGAGACCGAGAGAAGCTGAGTGACTTGCTTAGAATCACACAGTTAACAAGTGGTAAAGCCAGGATTGGAAACCCAGTGGTCTGGCCCGTGATCCTAACTGATAAGATATAAAGCATTTTTTCTTGAGAATAGGGGAAACTTAATGATGAAACTGATAACATTGATGATATTATCCCAAAGACTTTTGACCTCGGGAATCAGAAAAGGGAAGAGGTTATCAGGAGTCTCACTGAAGGCCCTTTACGATGTCTCACTGCAGTCCCACAAGAACCCTGAGCATTAGGTGTTAGTACTCCCATTGTATGGATGAAGCAGCAGAGGCTCAGGAAAATTAAAAAGTCTCGATTAAGGTCACAGAGGTGGATTTCAAATATAACACTTGTTATCTCCGAAGTCAATGATTACCCCTTGCATCTGGCTACAAATGTAATAAGAGCTTCCATGAATAGAGAATTTCACAGTTTGCAAAATCATGAGCATCAACCCCTTGGGTCTTCATGAGCCCACTGAGGTGAGCACAGCAGTAAGAACATTCTTCACTTACAGAACATTCTTCAGACACAGAAGCCCTGAGAGGCTGTGTGCTCTCTGAAGTCACATGAATATCATGTGGCTGAATTGAGACTAGAATCCAGGCTTTCTGAACATTTGATATTCTTTTATTCTTCCATCCTAACTTCATTAGAATATATTCTGCAGGATGACCGTGAACCTGCATGACAGAAAGAAACAGCTGAGGTAGACAGTAAAGCAAATGGTGAACTCCAGTTCCACGAAGGAAAGAGTGGTGGAGTTAACTCCAGGACTTGGAAATAGTTAGTCAAATAAAAGCCAGGGGACTTCTTGACATTTCAGCAAAGACTAGAACAAATAGTACACACTGTGTAAAAAAATCTCTTCTGCCTCAAACTCATTCATTTTTTTCATTCGTTCAAGAAACACTAAAAGAACACCAACCATGTGCCCAGTATAGGGGATCTAAGAGTAAGTAGCACAAGTACAGGGCAGCGGGACGCACTCAGCGTGTGGCAGGGTGAGGAAGCACCACCACCACTTATTCATGGCAACCCTGGCTCTTCCCACACTGCCTGGGGTTGAGGGACAGTTAATTTGTGTAGCATTAGCCAGTCCATGGTGGAAATGCTCCTGCCTGTGGCTGATTGTAAGCTATCAAGAGGATGTTGATTGGCTCACAAAATTCCTGAAAATTGAACAGTCCATTCTCAGACTCAGCACGCCACTGAAACCACTCCCTTCCACACCCACCCTGTGCTTCTCACATAGTTAACAGTGGAATTTATTATTTCTCACAAGTTTAAAAGGGTTTCAAGAGCTGTTTCCAGCACCAGGAAGGGACTATCAAAGCCGGGAAAGCGCACAGCAGTTTGAGTTTTGGCCCAGAGTGATAGAAGTGGGGAAAGGGAAAGTGAGTAAAACTCCAAAGCATCTTTGTTGAGTCCTGCAGGAAGATGGGCTGGGACAATTCCAGAGCCTGCTAAAGATCTAGAGCTGTGCTTCTCCACTCCAGGAGACAGGCCACTTCAGTAAGTCTGCTTCCCCCAACGACTGAGATTTACTCTTTCAGGCCCATTTTAACATGTGTGAGTCTTACCTGGGAGACAAAACATGGTGATCTAGGAATGTGGGTCAGTGGACCACATCCACTTCCATTTGGCTGAGAATACATCCTTACCATTGTTAATAAATGGTTCAGACAGATAGCAGGAACTGAGTTCAGAAGGTGAGGAACTTGCTGGGAGAAAACGTAGGCTTTGCCCAGGAGGCAGAGCAGGGAAACACAAAAGGCTTATGAGTCCTACTCGATGATATTGCCTGGGGCTGGTGAAATATGGCACGTTGAGCTATCAACAGATATAAGGTAGTTATGATAATAAAAGCTGGTCAAAAAGTAGGGAAAGGCAACATGAAAGGGCTGCTAGCCTCCTGTCTTTCCTAGTAACCTTGCAAAAGGCATTTGACAACAAATAAGAGTTTACAGCTGTTAAGGCTTCCCATGGAGATTAAAGACTAGTCTTGGCAATACTCTGCAGTACTTACCAGCATGTGTGAAATTACTCATGGAAATGCTTCCCATTTTGTGCATTTTATTTATTTTTTTAACCACGGTTTGAGACTGAATTCTTTCTGGATAGAGTAAAGTGAACCATCAGATTATTTTCAGGGGTAGTACAAAGATTTCTGCCTACTTTAGGAAGAAAAAAATCATTGTAAGTGATGTCTGATACTGCATAAAACATTCCTGAAGACCTACTAAATTGGATATTATTCATGTCATGTTTGAAGGTGATTGATAATCAGAAGATGTTGCAAGTTCATGAGGAGAAATTGGCCAAATGAGTTGGTGGCAACAGTGTATTTAATTATTTCATTAATACAAAAAATATATACAAGACTCAAAATATTGAGAGTTTTACTTGATAATTAAAGGGCAAAAAAAAAAAAAAGACCAACAACCTGAATGTGGGGGCCTGGTCAGGTCGAGAATGATCCCATATCTGCTGCCATTCACGCAGGTGGAGAGATGGTGGCAAAGGAGAGAAGGTGCAGTATTGCAATGTAATAATTTATCATCTCTTTGCCAATAATGTTCACATTATGTCTGGCAGGTTAAACAGTATAACTCATATATGCATAATGGCTCTGCTAAAACAATATATTGTAGTAAATTTGGGGCACCATGTGATCATTTCTAGAACAATGTCTCAAATCATAAATTCATTTTTTTTTTTTTTCTGGAGACAGAGCCTCAAGCTATTGCCCTGGGTAGAGTGCTGTGGCTTCACAGCTCACAGCGACCTCCAACTCCTGGCCTCAAGAGAGTCTCCTGCCTCTGCCTCCCAAGTAGCTGGGACCACAGGTGCCCGCCACAACAACTGGCTATTTTTTGGTTGCAGCCGTCATTGTTGTTTGGCAGGCCCGGGCTGGATTCGAACCTGCCAGCTCAGGTGTATGTGGCTGGTGCCTTAGCCACTTGAGCCACAGGTGCCGAGCCCCTAAATTCATTTAGATAACAATCTATGAGGATATTCTCCAATGCACAGCTCTATTTCATAATTCTTGCTTATAGTACCTACTTCTCTCTCCACACATCATTGGAAACTACAATTTGACAGTATAATAAATGAACATCAAGAATTAGTAGATGTTTCTTTTAGGGGCTAGATTTTTATTTTCTTTACAGATTTATTACCACAACCAACACCAACTTCTATCTAAACGACCCTGAGTTTCAATACTCAAGGAATCTAAGTTCCTAATTAAAATGAAAGGAAAAAACCCACCTCAACTAAATCTAAGAATCAGAGACTCACAAAAAATATAGCTCAAACAAATTACCTCTAGAGGCTAATTTAACTGCTTTCCTTTTTTCTTGCTTTCTTTAAATTATAAAATCAATATAAAACCAACATTAAAGAAAATTTTGAAAAAATTAAATAAATCACCAGTCACACTGGACACCAGTGTAATTGTTTTCAATTGTTCATTGTAATCGCATTCTTCAGCTTAATTGTAGCATATTCTTAAATTTGTAGTACTTTGATTATTAATGTCTTTTAGGGGTTATACATTGTTTTTACTTCACCATTGAATAGCTAGTAAATACCTTACTAAAAAAGTACCAGGCACTTAGTAAACATCAAAAAAAATAATAATAAAAGACGGGCAGAATGCTCAAGTGCCCAGAAGCTCCTAAAAGGCAGGATATTCTGTTTTATGCTAAACCCTTCAGGTTTCAGGCAGAGCAGAACCATGAGTAGTTAATGACTCACACCACCCTTTGCCCTTTCTTCTGAACTGTTAAGACTCCTTCCTCCAGCAACACACAACAGCTTCAGTCTTGATAAGAGCTGAGGGTGCTGCCAGTCTGGCCTTGGGTTTGTTATTGAAGACTGTGCCTGCCGTTGATATCTATGGCTTCAAGGAGACAAGGGGGACACAAACTTTCTTTGCAACTAGTGTTTGCTTTCTTCTGATAAGAAAATCAAGCAGCCCACACTCTAGGCAGTTTGATGAGAATAGCAGGTGATGTTACGAGCCCGTGGGACAGAGAGAAATCATCTCACTTCAGCCTGACAGTATAGCATGAGAATGAAGCCGGGCTTCATCTGAAGGGCTCACATTTTCTCAATACCAACGTAACTTGCTGTTTGGGGGTGGGCTTCTGTGGAGGTTGCCTAACTGCCAGCCTACTACAGAGCAAGGTGGATGACTACTAGAATCACAAGCATCAGAACAGTCCTGTACACGTCTCCCCTTGCCTGGTCCTAATATGCAGAATGAGAAAGTCAGTAAACTAGATCACTTTCTATTGAACAGAATGGCTCAATAGCATCTGAAACACCATCTTAATGGATTGACCAAATTAATATAATTTTTCTTGGTCATTTAGTGAGAAGAGTCTAGACTTAGGACTTAGATCTGGGTTCAAATTCTGGCTCTGATACATGACACCTTGTTTGTGCAACTTACATCATATGACCAAATTTCTCAGTACCTCTGTGTCCTATCTTGGAAAATGGGAAGGAGAATATTCACCCTGCAGAGGTTAACTGGTAATAAATGAGATGATGTGATAATGTGAAGTAGTATTAATAGCACATGGCAGGCATTTAATCCGAATTCCCCTTCCACTTCCAGAGATCAACTAAGGCCCTGAGAATAATGTGATTGTCCAGTTTTAAAATTGTCACAGAAAATGAGAGGCTACATTCGTTTTAGATATTTTGAAGTTCACTAAAAGTCTAATGCCCACTGTTACTTTGAAATTTTGTGAGATAAATTTGAAGTCTTGACTGTCCCTACCACTGTGTGCAGCTGATCTAAGGAAACATTAGCCTCGATCCAGATGACGCATCCTCAGCCTTACCAGGGTAACGTACACAAAGAGAGGCCCGACAGCAGCTCTTGCAGAGCTCAGATTTCCTCTGATAGAATTCAACCTTAGACATAAATTACATGGTGCTTACATGGCAAATGAAATTCAGTCTATCAAGATGGAATGAACAAGCTTGTGCCTCACGGCCAGAATGGGTGTGATTGAAACAAGTTTCTTTGCAGATTCTTATTTCGGGTTCTGACATGTTCTTAGAGTTTGTTTAAAAGTTTTCTGAAGTAACTGAAAAGTAATTGTATTTTTTGGCAACATAGAATCCCTAAGAAAGCACTTAAAAATGCAGCAGTTAAGGAGACTTGATTATAGGTATTCTACAAGAGATCTGAAAGTACACTGAAAAATTGCAACTGAATTATCTGACTTTATGCAAATAACACCTGTTTTGCCTTCAACGCAAGATGCAAATAATTTTCCAGTCTTCCAAAAATTTCTGACCAGCCTATTCTCAGAATAAACATCATATCCCAGCACTCTGGGAGGCCAAGGTGGAAGGATCACTTGAGGTCAGGAGTTCAAGGCCAGCCTGAGTGAGAGGGAGACCCTGTCTCTTCTGAAAATAGAAAAATTAGCCAGGCATTGGTGGAACTCACCTGTAGGTCCAGCTTCTTTGGAGGCTGAGGCAGATGAATTGCTTGAGGTCAGGAGTTGGAGATTTCTATGAGCTATAATGACACCATTGCACTGTAGCCTGGGCAACAGAGTAAGACTCTGTCTCAAAATAAATAAGTAAATACACAGATAAATAAATAAAATAATAATAATTGAGGCTTTAAGAAAATGAGTGATAAATGATGAAAACATAAGTTTTAATAAAATAAATGAAAAGATCAAACTTGAAGCAGCCCTTTTATGTGTGTGCCAGGGAGGTCCAAAGTGCACAGCTGTGGAAGGCTGAGCACAACTGTTCTGGTATTTTTTTTTTTCTTTGTTTATTTGTTTTATTTTTTCTTTTGTTTAATTTTTCCTGATGAATTATTTGATTTTTTTTCACTTTTCATGAGCTTTTAATTATATAAGTAATACATAAAATATTCTTTTAAAATGAACGGAACATTGATTTCAAGGCTAATGCCTGCGTTGACTACCACGCTCAACTTTAGTGTCCCTTCCTTTCTGTCCTACTGACAAGATGTATCCCTTTTCACACACAGATAACATATATTACTTTTTGTTGTTTTTTGGTTTTTTTGAGACAGACTCTCAAGCTGTGACCCTGGGTAGAGTGTCATGGCATCATAGCTCACAGCAACCTCTAACTCTCGGGCTCAAGTGATCCTCTTGCCTCAGTTTTTCTAATTTTAGTAGAGACAGGTTCTCACTTTTGCTCAGGCTAGTCTCGAACTCATGAGCTCAAGCTATCCACCTGCCTGGGCCTCCCAGGGTGCTAGGATTACAGGCATGAGCCACCACAACCAGCCTCAACATATATTACTTTTTTAGGTTGGGCTTTATATAAATGAAACCATACAACAGGCATCATTCTTCAACTTGCTTTATTTATTTAACAATATTTCTGAGATCATTCCCTGTTTATATACATCCTATACATTTCATCCCTTTGAATTTCTATATGAACATGGTGATTGTTAATTAGCCATGCCATTATAGATAAGCATTTAGGTTCTTTCCAATTTGCTATTGTAAACAATGCTACAATTAACATTCTTATATGCTTCTTTAAACACATTGCTGATGTTCCCCTAAGCTAGATATCTAGAAGTGAAATTGTAGAAAGCCCTCCAGAGAGATTGTACCACAACTTACTACCCAAGTGACCTTAAGGTAACTACTTTCTGCTTCTGTGCCTCAGTTCCTGTATCTTTAAAATGGGATCATAATACCTACCTCACTAAGTCATTCTAAGGATTAAGACTGTAAATATAGTAAGTAGAATCTCCGCAGCTGACCACCTCTCTACACTGACCACCTCCTTAAGTTGACCTAATTTTCATAGACTGGACATGCATCTCATGTACGTATCTGTACAATAGGACTGGTCTCTGATGTTGACCACCTCTGTATGTTGACCCATTTGTTACAGTCCCTGGGGCCATCAACTGTTCTATTGCATATACATATGTAAAGTGCTTAAAATATTCACTCTTGCACAAAGTATCCAACTGGTGTTATTGGGTGAAAAATTGTATTTTGTTGTATCAACTACCCTGCCAGGTACGAACAGGTCCTCACAGCTCTCTTTACCAGCATTCGTGTAATTCTCCATGGGAAGCAGGTGCTAGGCTTGGCAATTGTCATCCTGGCAGTTGATGTGGGAGTCCCATCATGTCTGAAGCAACTCTATGGGGCACTCACTATCCACAACGCCTGCAAGCAATGGTCTAGGTGGTTTTCCCACTGACTATGGGCTAACACAGTGCTGAGCCACGGTGTGTAGGGTGGGCCCTGTGGTATGTCAAGGCCAGAAAATAGAGTCTCAGGTGTAGAAATGTAATTCCCACAGGTTCCCTCTCTTCCGATTGACATCTAATCTATTTGTTAGGGACTAATAGGACAGTCATGCCTCTGAGCCTGTTTCTCTTTCCTTGTGTGCTCCCAGTGAAATAAGAAAAGACAAACTAGGTGACACACTGCCTTGGGGCCAGGCAGGCCTCATATTATTGCTCACCAATGCACAGGCAGGTAAAGGTCATAGTCCACAGAACTCACTTGCAAAACATCCTTTATCAAATTTCTTATGATAAAATAATTTCTCTATTTTACTAGATATGTGGCTCACTATGTTTTTATTTCCTGCATCCTGTCAAGTTCCCTTTTCTTCTGTGAATTATCCTGTATTTTCCTGTAAGGTTGTAGGATTGTGTGTGCTCTTCATCAGATAGCATCAGTGGTCTTAACAACCACTCTGTTGGCCTGGCCAGAAACTATTTTCTCCCCTGTACTGCATAAGTATTTATCAGTAGACTTGAGAAATTGCTTTAGCATTCATTAAATCATTTGGCAAATATTATTAAACACCCACTTCATGCCAGGTATTGTGGTAGGTTCTAGTAGTTAGAAGAAAAATAAAACGTTGCCCTTGGTCTCAAGTTGTTTATAGTCTAGAGCTGCAGTTCCCAAAGTGTATTACAGAGAAAATATGTTCCTACAATTGTTACACACACACACACACACACACGTATGTGAGCAAACATTTTTAAGAAATGTTACACACATGATGGGCATCAGCATATTAAAAGGTCTGGGTGCCTGGAGATAAAGAATCATACACAATATTTAATTCGATTTCACCCAGATCAGTTTAGAAACACCTTTAAAGGAACACCTGTTGACAGTCCAAGAAACTAACATTTCTCAAACAACCAATAAAAAAAATGTTTTTCTGGACAGTTCTGTCATTCTAGTAAAGAAGAATTTGAGGCAACTCAAGGATCTTAGATTTCCCCAATATATTATTGAATTCAGAGTGCTTTAAAGAAAGAATATATGTTATATATTTGAAAGTGTTGTATACATGTTCACGTTATGCATTAATTTCATTAAAAAATTATGAACACCTACGAAGACTGCCATAACAGACCACCTGAACCTGGAGCCATGTGACTGTCCTTCAGTGGTTCCTCCTCATTTTGTGGGTTTCCAACCACCGTGAAGCACTCAGGCCTTTATATTTCATTATTTTCATTGTTGTGATTAACAAGCTCTCAGGAAGATCATATGGTTGGTTGCCTGGCACGGGCTGGACACAGGAGCCCTCATCCCTTTGGGAAGCAAGCCTTACTGTTTTCTAATGCCCTGACTCACTGAAGGAGTCCTGACGGCATCTGGCTCTGTCACTTTCCTGCTTGAAATACCCTTGAGCGGCTGCCCCTCACAGCAGGGTGGCTGCAAGCAACGGGCTGGGGATCCCTGCTGTCAATGACAGCTGCAGGGTGATTTTGGTCGTGGCTGCCAAGAGGCAGAAGTTGAGTGAAAACATGATAGAATTTTTATTATTCACTGTGGCAGTGTGTGCATGGCCAAACAAAGAGGGCACCAGTTGAATGCAGAAAACACACACACACAAACGAGCACACACCCTCCCCCAGGTCTGTTTCTTTCTCAAAATCCTCACTGATGTCCTTTCCACTGCTAGAAATAGAATAAACAAAACAAAACAGAAGACACATTGGATACTTCAGCCCCGGCTATCCTGCTTTGTTGAGACACCCTTGGCCTGAGAAACAGAATACTGCTGCTACTAATCACTGCTACTGCTTATGGAGCACTTACCCGACACCAGGCACTGTTTATAACCATTATCTGGATTTCCTCACTCAACATGCTTAAGCAGCTGCCATTTTACTAATGAAAAGCCTGAGGTTTAGGAAAGCACGTGACTTGGCCAATGATGCATAGCCAGTAGCTTGTGAGACAAGATCTCGAACCAAGACCAATTCAAACAGGGACTTGCTGGAAAGTCCATGCCCTTGACCCACAACCGTGTGAGTTTCTAAAGTCCTGTAATTGAGACAGTTGTTTCAATAGAGATGGCTTTTCCCAGTACCCTGGTCAGATTACAGCACTCAGAGGTATTTCCAAGCAAAGGGGGAGCAACGGAAAATGGATTTAGTGGTTGAATTCCATTTTTGGCTGCTAAATTTCACTGTAAATTCAGTGCCCGCTTTCCCCTTCAGTAAATAAAGCTAAAGATATTAAGCAACAGTTTTGAGCATGAAAATGACTACAGAGCACATCCCGACTTTCACAGATTCCTTTAAGGTGAAAGTGGTGTAATGATTGTTTCAGTTCCTTGAGAACCATCTTGTCCCCAACTACACTGACTATAAACAAGCTTCCATCAATCCTTCCTCCCCCCACCCCCAAGGGGACAGGGCTGGAGAGGAGAATCTAAATATATTTGTGTGTGAATTGGGCCTGATATTGTTTGTGGAATACAGGCTTGGGAGGCACAGCTTGGAAACATCACGACTTTCGTGGAAACGGAGATGCTCTCAGGGAAATGCAATACAGGCCTCCCTCCACGCTGGAGCCATCGTATTAACGCTAGGAGATGACAAGTCGGGTACCTTTCCTGGGGGTCCTTTTCTCTCTGAACACTTCTTAGGATTTTCTTTACATCTGCTCAAAGATTTTCTTTTTTTTTTAGAGATTACAAAAGGATTTTATTTTATTTCACTTACTTTTTTTTTTGAGACAGAGTCTCACTATTTCGCCCTCAGTAGAGTGCTGTGGCTTCACAGCTCACAGCAACCTCAAACTCTTGGGCTTAAGCGATTCTCTTTCCTCAGCCTCCCAACTAGCTGGGACTACAGGTGTCCACCACAACACCCGGCTATTTTTTTGTTGTAGTTGTCATTAATGTTTGGCAGGCCGGGGCCTGATTCGAACCCACCAGCCCTGTTGTATGTGGCTGGCGCCCTTGCTGCTGAGCTATAGGTGCCGAGCCAATTTTATTTCACTTATTATTTTTCTGTGTGTGTCACCCAGGTAGAGCACTGTGGTGTCATAGTTCACAACAACCTCCAAGCGATCCTGTTGCCTCAGGCTCCTGTGTAGCTGGGACTACAGGTGCCCTCCACCATGCCTGGCTAATTTTTCTATTTTTAGTAGAGACGAAGTCTTGCTCTTGCTCAAGCTGGTCTTGAAGTCCTGAGTGCAAGCAGTCCACCCGCCTCAGTCTCCCAGAATGCTAGGTTTATAGGGGTGAACCACCATGCCCAGCCTGGATTTTATTTTTAAAGAGCTCAGTTCCAATCTGAGAAGTCCAGTGATGTTCTCTTTCACACACTTTTCTTTAGGAGCAAAGAGAAATTGGAGGCTGTTCTGTGCATCTTCCAGCCACTTTAGGTGGTGTGACAGAGGTGTCACAAAGCCTTCAAAAGAACTTTTGACAAGAAATCAGACATTACTTTCCTGAAATTGTGAGGCGAGGGGCTGGATCCCCATGTAATTGTGTTTTTCTTGTCCTCACAGTTCTCACAGTTCACCCTGATTTCTTCATCATAGCCAAGTTTCGACACTGAAGCTTCTTTTCCAATAAAGCTGAATGCTCGGGGCGGTGCTTTCACCATTGTGCTGCAGACAGTGCAAAGGTATTGGTCAGTATTTGAGATAAGCTTTTCTTAGAGTGTTTCCATTAAGATGCATCAAGGCCATTACATCAAGGAATGAGACACATCCATCTTGGTCTGGTTTAATTGCAGAGAGGAAGGTTGGTTATATATGCTATAAAGCTGCTTTCAGGGAACATAGAGCTTCATATCTATAGTTACAGGGTTTCATTTTGTTGAACCCTTCAATTTCTCTTAACACAGCTGAAATTATAATGCATTTTCACTTTATGAGGCTCCTGAAATCGTGACTATCACTGCCTGGCTTACTAAACTGACAATGGCATGCACAATATGAAGTGGCAGGAGCCAGCTCAGCCAGCTTCACAGCAGCTGTTCACAGGATTTGCACACACACTGCCTGGGGGAGTTTCTGCCCCGTCCTCAACCATGTTGCTTTTCTCCTCAACAAAAGCTCCCGGGAGGCCAGGTGCCCTGGCTCACACCTATAATCCTAGCACTCTTGGAGGCAGAGGTGCGTGATTGCCCTGAGCTCACGGGTTCGAGACCAGCCTGAGCAAAAGCAAGACACTGTCTCTAAAAATAGCTAAGCATTGTGGCAGGTGACTGTAGTCTCAGCTACTTGAGAGGCTGAGGCAAGAGAATCGCTTGAGCCCAAGAGTTTGAAGTTGCTGTGAGCTGTGACACCATAGCACTCTACTCAGGGCAACAAAGTGAGACTCTGTCTCAAAAAAAAAAAATAGCTCTCTGGAGCCCACCCTCACCCCCTTACCACATCAGTCTTAAGTACTTGACCAAGGTGCTAAGTCACGTCCATTTTTTTTCTTTTGCTTTTCCTCACTCTCCTTGTCCAGACCAAGTTAGCGTTGGCCACTTGGTGACAGATAAACCCAGAAGTCAGCTTCCTCACCTTCCCAAGCTTTCATTTGGCATTTCTGCCTCTAGTTCTCCCCAAGCCCCTGTGGGCTTCTGGAGAGAGTCTGAGCAGGGGCAGCTCCCACTGCTTTGATGGAAAAGACCTTGGGCACCATCTTGTTCCTTGACTCTACTGACTGAAATGAGGATCATGCAATGAGGCCATTGGTTCACTGAAACAGAATTCCCATACTTTCGTTTTTCCAGAAGGGAAATTTTCCCCTTCTAAACCAAGCAAAAAGCGAATAAGTATCAAAGCATACAAACTGACAAATTGGAGACCTTTGGCCTGGTCCACTTCAGAATCAGTGTTTCCTATCAGACTGGTGCTAGAGTTCTTTGGATTATGAATTTCTTCAGATTATGAGAAGAGATAGATTAGGTGACATACTTCAAGGTGATTGGTTCCATCCATTTCCCAAGATTCCCTTAGTCGGTCCATTCCTAGGAAGTGCCAAGAGAAGCTCTTTCCAAATCTTTCATTAACCATAAAATGGCAGAATTTATATACACTACAAATACATCAGAAGTTATTTCAATCTAGGTTTTAAGAAAGGGGTCATTTTCTTCCATTCCCCGAGACATGAATCTACTCATCTTATTTCATCAGCGCTAACCTACAAGGCCAGAAGCCCACTTGATTGTAATTTGAAGTTTGCTCTATTCCACCCTTTGCATTAACCCAAACCAAAACTCTGAGATTTTCCCTGGGGTCAAGTCTGGTTCTGGCTCTGTCTCCCCTTTTTATACTCCAGTTAATTAATTGCCATTATGGCAGAGGCTCCGGAGATGTCTAGGTGGGTTCTTTCTATAAATAGCCAGGGGCTCCGTCAATTCCATGCATACATGTGTTCGTGTATGTTTGATGTCCTACTGAGATTTTCCACACCTTAAAGGCAGAGGGTGTGTCTGTTTAACTGCCTTGCCTAGAGTTATCTTACATATATTTGGCCATTGAGCAAACATTTAATGATAATTATGTAGAATGCAAGAATCAAGAGTTACTTTGGTCAAAACTTGCAGTTAATACTTCAGAATCATGAGTTATTCACTCTTATGCTGAATAAATCGACTCTAGGGAGTTAAGACATTTAGGAATAATGTCATTTTGAAAAGGAAACATCAAAAGGGCTAACTAAAGTAGAAATCAGAGTAAGCGAGAATCTATTCCTCTTATCAAATTCCATGATAGCTGTAACTGTTTGTTAATAAACCTGCAAGGAGCAGGTGTGTGTGGGGGTCCCTTTGTTGTCCTTTTCTACTGAAATAATGAAGAATGTCCAGGAAGAGAGGAGATTTATTGTGGAGGACACATCAACCAGGAGGTGGGAGGAATGAACTACCTCAAATCCACCTCTCCAACCAATGAGGTCAAGGGTTTTTCTAGAGGTGAAAGGAAAATGAAAATATATGAAGTAGGCCGGTGTCATTACATGTTTGGGGTGGAATGCAGGCACACAGAGCATTGCATGATGAAGAATGGAAGGTCAATCCCTCCCAGGGCAGGAACTTCAGCAATGTAATGAGCTGGGCATTAGGGTGGGTCATTCTTTCAGCCTCGTGTGCAGGCAGGATCTGGGAAGAAGGCTACTAGGCAAGTCTTCAGGCACAATCTGCGATGAGGTGTCTGTGACCTTCTTTCTCTGGACAAACAGGCAGTGTAAGGCTTTGTAGTTACCTCATGGCTGCAAGGAGTTTCCACCATTTCTGGGAAAAAATACTCATAGGAATGCATCTGTGCAACAGAAAGTTACAAAGTTCTGGTGAGCAGATCTCACTGGCCTGGGAACTTGAAATGTAAAAAACCTATTTTAAAAAAAAAGTGTTTTTGCTTATAGCCAGTTACATTTTTTATGCCAAAAATTAATTTCTATTTTAAATTATAGATGAAGGTATCGACAAAAGATCCCTGAGTGCAGGGGTCATCACTCTATATTCCTGACATTCATGTAATATAGTGTAATGTCTTACAGTGAATTGGGTTCATGGGATGGGCTGTGCAGCCACAATAGAAGGGTGCTGTGGCCCTGGTGACACACCACCTAGGTCAAGTCTCCTGTCCTATACTTTCTTGTGTAGCTTCTCTCGGATCTCTCTGTGAAGTGTCAATTCCTACAGCAAAATCTCAGGAATGTTATTTTCAACTTTTTTTTAACCAATAAAGTCATATGGTAGAACAATTCTTTACTGTGAACTCTTGTTTCTCTCTCTCCTCTTTTGCTCTTTCTCCTTGTCCCATCTCTTCGTCCATCTCTGTCTTTTTCTCTTTTTGAAACCATTCCTCCCACGTGGATTCCACTGCTTTCTACAGAGGCGAGCATCGAAGAAATGAGGAAGAGATGAAACAGGTCGATGCCTCCATGAGGAAGGAGGGGTGTGCAGCACGGGCCTGGTCCTGCTCGCCTATACTTTAATGCCCGTTTCATGGGATATTTACGTAGGCGATTTCTTTTTTAAAAAGAGCACTTCATTTTCATAATAGGTTTTCCAGTTGTGTAATTAAATGCAGTATAATATGACAAAATAGTTATGGGATGGTCAATATATTCCTGAGTAATTGAAACAATCTTAAACTTAATTTCTTCTTTCCTTTCACAAATACTTATTAAATACCAATGATATGCCCAGCATCATGTGGAACATTGAGAATACAAAGTGGGGAAGAGATAATCCTTTTCCTTAGCAAGCTCTGCCAAGGAGGAGAGGGAAGAAACTACAAAAAGCCCAGCACAGTATTAGCACTGCAGTCAAGTTTTCTAAGAACTGATCTTGTTTTATAGGAAAGTAATGAATGAATCTTCCTTTCCCGCCCTATCCCCAACATTCAATGTCATT
Source organism: Perodicticus potto (assembly GCA_963574655.1). Classification (NCBI taxonomy): domain Eukaryota; kingdom Metazoa; phylum Chordata; class Mammalia; order Primates; family Lorisidae; genus Perodicticus; species Perodicticus potto. Next base: position 22,752 of record CAUYRH010005545.1, read on the forward strand.
TCAAACCTATACATGTTAGTGAAACATCTATTTCTCATCATCGTCATCATTATTATTATTCTTAACTACAGAGTGGAAATACGGATGTCATTGGGCAGTTTCGACGCCGCTGCTACAATGTTACCTAATTGTTTAGTTCGTTTGTTGGTCCCTAATCCTCACGGACCATCTGTTAAATATTCCATTGGATGGTCATTTATCAGCTGGATCGCCCCTTCCGAAAAGTCAATTTGTCAAAAGTAGCAATAACAATAATAAAAGGAATTTAAGTAGAAGAGGGGGGCGCAGTGGTAGAATTCACATTTTCATTCTTTCCTCCTTTTAGGGGGAAAGAAACTGGTGCTTTAGGAATTAGTTTTTTCCCATGCACCAGTCTGAGAAAAATTCTCATGTTTGCTGATAAAAGGCAGATTTTAAGGTGACTATGATTTTTGTGTGTAGTTTGGAGTTTTCAGGTGTCACTTCATTAGAAGTTAGAGTATGATACTAGAGCAGAAGACAGGTAGCATCGTCCCCACACCTCATCTACTTGGAAGACATGGCTTCCAAACAGCTCTCACTGGATTTTTTTTTTTTGACACAGAGCCTCAAACTGTCACCCTGGATAGAGTGCTGTGGCATCACAGCTCATGGCAACCTCCAATTCCTGGGCTCAAGCAAGTCTCCTGCCTCCGCCTCCCAAGTAGCTGGGACTTCAGGCACCCGCCACAACACCCAGCCAGTTTTTGGTTGCAGCCATCATTGTTGTTTAGCGGGCCTGGGCTGGATTCGAACCCGCCAGCTCAGGTGTATGTGGCTGGTGCCTTAGCTGCTTGAGCCGCAGGCAATGAGCCGGGTCCCAGGATTAGATGCACAGAGATTCTACTCTCCAAAGAGAGCTTGGAAATGAAATGATCCTGTTATTCCTAATTCACTGACCTTGAAAATCAAGTAGATGAACAAGGGCTAACTATTTAATGATGAAAATAAGGCATATTCTCCTTGATATGGAAAGCAGGGGTATTTGAAATCTAAGCAAGATATTTTGTAGGAAACCATTCTTCATTTTTATACCACGTAGGACCTCATTTCTATACGAGAGAGTAACCTAAAATACATTTAGGTATCAAAAATATTTAGGCCCACAGTAAGAAAAGTGTAAGAGAACTATTTGCCATATAGATCATCTCTCTCTCAATAGATATATAAAGATTTCTTTCTAATTAATTTAAAAAAGTCAAAACACAATACAAATTGAATCAGACTTTAAAGGGCATACAAATTAAGAGCTCTTTAAAAGTGGAAAATACTTATCACTTTTCATCTATTAGATTGGTAAAGCGAAAGTTATCCAGACTATGGGGAAACATGCGTTCCTATCGCGTTACTGATGAGAGTCTAAATTGACATAACCTCTGTGGAAGACAGTTTGTCGATATCTAACGAAATGACAATGCGCAAACCATTTGATCCAGAAATTCACCTTCTAGAAATTTAACCAACAGAGATATGCAAGGTTACTGCTGCAGGACTATTTGTAAGATCAAAAAGTCTCTATATAATAGTCCTGCCATATACAGTATCCATAAAATACATGTAGAACAATATGAAACACTAAAAAATAGGGGACTGTTTAACCTGGTGGTTTTGGATAATCTTCAAATATATTGTTCAGGAAGTAAAGTAGGATACATGTAACGTGTTCTCCTTTGCCTTTTTTTTGTTTCATTGTTGGGGATTCATTGAGGGTACAAAGAACCAGGTTACAGATTGCATTTGTTAGGTAAAGTCCCTCTTATAATTGCGTCCCACCCTGAAAAGGTGTGTCACACACCGTGACCCCCTCTTCCCTCTCTTAATTTTTAAACGATATGAATGTATATCATTTATTTAAAATTAAATTAAAAATTAATGTTCCTGGTTATTGTTGCCAGTTGTTGAAAACTGTCATAGCAATATTTGTACATGAAATCCCTTCCCAGACAAAATGACCCCCTAGTGCTCCTGCCACCTGGGTACCTCCAGTACCAGGTCCTTCTGCAGGTTCTGTGTGAATAATAATTATTGATCATTCCTACATCCAAAAATGTATGCAAAGATGGTGATTGGAGCTTGGCTGCTCTAGTTAACGGAAACCCGCACTTCCTCCACTGCTCACCACACAAGGACTGAACTACTGACTTCCTGAAAAGCTCCCGCACTCCCCAACTTTCCGCTCCTTGCCTAACTCCTGATCTTTCCCATCTTTCTGGTCGTAGCCTACACACGTGTTCTTCCAGAGAGTATTCTCTTTCTGTTTGTTTGCTTGTTGGAGACATGGTTTCTCTCTGTCACCTGGGTGGAGTAGCGTGGCATCATCATAGCTCATTGCAATCTCAAACTCCTGGGCTGAAACAATCCTCCCACCTCAGCCTCCTGAGTAGGTAGGACTATAGGTGCCACCGCATCCAGATAGTTTTTCCAGTTTTTGTAGACACAGGGGTCTTGCTTATGCCCAGGCTGGTCTTAAATTTCTGGCCTCAAGCAATCCTCCTGCCTCGGCCTCCCAAAGTGCAAGGATTATAGTTGTGAGCTGCTGTGCCCTGTTAGAGAGTATTCTCCAACCCCTTCCCCATACAAGATGGGACGGGATTTCCATCCCACTCCCAAATATCCCTTATTAACTGCCAGAGTAACCCTTACCATTTCCTATTGCAGTCACCTGTTATGCTATTGTTCTCTCACACAAGACTCTAGGTTCCCTGAAGGGCGAGCACTGGTCTATACTCACTGATGTATGCTTACAGCATCTACGTATCTATGTATCCATTACAGAAGCTGCCTAGTAATTTTTACTAAATAAATATTTGTTAAATAAAATAATTTAGTATCATTTTGTCATCAAGAATTACTGCTAAATCAGGATTTAAAAAAAAGTCATGCTCTCAAACATCTTACTTTTTAAGAAAAATTATTAATAGATTTTGGGTTTTTTAGAAAAGTTTTAGGTTCATAGAAAAATCGAAGAGGGTAAGAGATTTCCCATACACGCCCCATTCTCACACAAGCAGAGCCTCCCCCACTATTAACATTCACCGCCAGAGGAGTACATTTGTTACAACTGATGAACCTACACTGACACAGCGTAATTGTCCAAAGTCCATAGTCCACATTAAGGTTCACTCTTTGGCCCTGTACACTCTATGGGTTTGGGGAAAGGCATAATGACATGGATGCATCATTGTAGTAGTGTCATACGCAGTAATTTCATTGCCCTAAAAGTTTTTTGTGCTCCCGACTTATTGCTCCTACCCTGCCAACCTCTGGGAAACACCGATTGTTTTATGTTTGAAAAAGTGTTGATTTGTGCACTTGTATTTCTGTTTCTGGGAGGATGAACATTGACAATGACTTCTGCTTATACCCTTCCTCCTTCCCAGGATAACCTAGACAGGTGACCCCGAGTCTTCCGTCTCTGAGAATTAGAATATTGAGCTCACCATTTTTGCATCCCTCCTATTCAAACACATGGACTATTAATTTGAAGCATGATATTTTCAGAAGTTAAATAAATCTATGGGAGAGCACTTAAAATTAACATTCAGAATTATTGGCAGAGGACCTATTTTCCTCCATCAAAAGTTTATGCATCAACAGAGCAATTGCCAGGCATGACAGGGCATGGAGCCAGTTTCTTATCCTTTCAAACGTTAGTGCTGACAATAATACTTAAATTTTATGTTTATGTACACATGCACTCTGCCCAATTTGGCTGCTGTCCCCTGAAAAGCTGATGAATATATTCCTGATCAATGTCTCTAGGCCTGGTCAGAAGAGGGACCTGGGCAGATAGAAGCCATAGCATCCAGAACAAAAATTAACATTCAGAAACCCTTTCTGACATATATTTTTTATGATTAAACCGAACGTGTAATGGAGGAAAGAAGATTTCGTGGTTGAATCTTTGGCTAGATGGAGAACATCTTGCCTTCCCGAAGACAGAAATTAGCAAAGGCTTAAGTTTTGTGTTTCAATTTGAGCATACGGTTTATTGAACTCTCACTGTCTTTGGAAGTTTTTTCTTTGAAAGAAAACTTTTCAAAATCACTTAACTATCCTTTCTTGGTTGAATCTTCTCTTTGCAATGGGAAGGCAATAGAAATGATTTGGGAAGACTTTAACCACATAATCAAAACTACCTCCCTCCCTTCTCAACCAACGTTTGGTATTGACTTTAGCTACTGCCAGAGGGTAGACAAGGGAAAAAGGAAGGAAATGCTCAACTCCTGCCCCTCTGCTCTCACTCCTCCCTTGAGAGAGAATGGCTCATGTCCTCCAAAACTCAGCAGGGAGGATCTTCCCTTCTTTCACCACAACTCCCTGCAGGAGTTTATATATTCCCTAGGAGCTGAATAAGTGCTTTTAAACAGGCAGCATATGATGGGTGAAGCCTAGAGTGGAGCACTTATGAGTTGAAAAGAATTCCCAGCTGCATTTCACTAGTCGCTGATCCCAGCTGCAGCAAAGCTCAGGGGACTCTGTTTCTTAAACCCTGTATGTATGTATACATATTCACATTGATGCATATGAGGGTACGACTTTGAAACAGGTGGGAAGCCTTGAGCCTTGGAGATGAATTAATTTACTTTTTGCAACAGACCTGGATATCTATAGGTAGAAGGTAAGTACATTATACTTCTCCATTTATTAAATTGTGAAGATTCTCAGCATGATTTCAAATATTTGGTGCATTAAAACAATCACAAACACGGATCTCCATGCCAAAGCAGATAGGGGCATGGAAGCAAAGAATAATAATTTGAAGTAGATCGAGAGTTATCAGCACATTAGGGGAAAAGCCCATGAGGTGTAAAGCAGATTCAGGATTATGCATAAAGGGACTCCTCTTTAGTCTGGGATATCATAGAGTAAGTCAAAATTTCCTCCTGATTCTTATAAATATCTGCGGAGTTTCCCACTAAGATTACACTTAGGCAAGGAGAGATATCTATATTGAAATGGAAAGAAAATCTGGAAGTGAGGCATAGAAAGAAGGCAATATTTTTCTAAAGAAACAAGAAAATTTAAATTTTGGTTATCCATCATTTTTCATTGGATCAACAGTCCATAAAGCTCGGGAGCCTGATCCAAAGACAGCGTCACAGTGAAAGGGACACCATCTCCAACTTTCTTAGTACTTATCTGGTAACCAACAAAGCCCATCATTGCCTACTTTGGTCACAAAGTATAACCAGTCAGAATGAAAGCATCTGGCCCCACAGCCTCCATCATCATTCAAACATGCTTCCATTTGTATCTTGACCTATCTCCTCATCATGTGGCACTGACCATAACCCATGCAGGGGTTTTGAATGCCTGAGCTAATGTCCTCCAACTTCTGTACCAATCTTTGTTTTTTCTTTTCTTTCTTTTCTTTCTTTTTTTGAGACGGAGCCTCAAGCTCTCATCCTGGGTAGAGTACCGTGGCATCACAGCTCACAGCAACCTCCAAATCCTGGGCTCAAGCTATTCTCCTACCTCTGCCTCCCAAGTAGGTGGGACTATAGGCAGCCACCACAACGCCCAGCTAATTTTTGGTTGCAGTCATCATTGTTGCTTGGCAGGCCCGGGTTGGATTCAAACCTGCCAGCCAGGTGTATATGACTGCTTGAGCCACAGGCACCGAGCCTGTGCCAACCTTTGAATGCCAGTTTCTCTAGACCCTGGGCTTAATTTTTGCTCTTTCTGTTTACCGATTTACCTGAAGTCAGTTTAGGAGCTTTTGAAACCTTGTCCTCCACGAGATCATTCACATCCTCCCTGAAAATCCCCTTGCATAAAAAGACTCAATACTAAACAAGCAAATAGACTCCTCAACAAGTAACAGGTAAAAAATATGAAAGTTAAAATGGCCAAATGTATAAATATCCTCAAAAACTCTGAACCCGATGAAGAAGAAAAGAGTCTGGGAAAGGCATTGCTGTACCTTGAAAGACAGGGGCGCTATTTCAGCCCTAATTGCCCACAATTTTCTCTGCGTTCATCATACTCATTCACAAGTCTAGGGCTATTCTGATGTCATTATTCTGCAGATAGCCTTGTTTTCATTTTTTAAAATACAAGAAAGAAATGACAACAGCAACACAAATCCTCCTAAGCCTGTCAGGCAAACTGTCCTCTTCTCAGAGGAGGAAGGTGGGTGACTCTGTGTCGGCAGGACTACTCATTACACACGACTTCCCAGAGCTAGAAACCAGCGTCCAGGTGGGACTTGCAGCTCCTTGGTTCTCCATATTGACAGAGGGGTCAGATTTGTGGTTTGATCCCTGAGTTTGTTTTGGACCACGACGCCTCAGCACCAGCATTTTTATGAGGAAAGGAAAACACACAGCTGAGTAGGATTTAGAGCTTTGCTCAAGGTCAAAGGGGCACCTCCATACAACAAGCTTCCAGTGAAAAGCCCAGGGCACCAGCAACATCCGAGCTATTTGTTAAGGCGAATCAGGCTGCGCTGAGCCACCCATTAGGCTCTGTTTGTTGAGGATTTAGAGAATTAAAATGGAATTGAAGATATGGCCCCTTCCTTTTAGGAATGTGAAATCTAATGGAGGGAATAAAATACACAGCCAAGAAAATGGGACAGCTACAAATTAAAATAGATGGAAACACTTACAGGAGAGAAGCAGAAGCATGTGAAGACATTTACTGCTAATTGGACATGTACAGAGATATATACTCCCGGGCTAAAGCAGCCTGGGAGTGGCTGAAGAAAAGTCTGTGAAGGTGTATCTTTCATAGTGTGAAAATATGATTTTTAGAAAGGTATTTTAGGCTCAGGTCAGACCCCCTGATGCCCTGATCCTCCCCTATCTGGTGTAGAAGAGGAGTACAAAGAATGTAATAGGAGGGCAGACACTTGGGACAGGGGCAGGAAGGGGTTAAAAGAATTTGAACCCAATTATAGCACAAGAATATGGGGGAAGGGGGAAGGGGGAGGGGGAGGGTGGGTGGAGAGAGGGTAAATGGTGGGATCACACTTATGGTGCATCTTAGAAGGGACAGGTGAAACCTACTAAATGCAGAACACAAATGTTTTCACACAATAAACAAGAAAATCCCATGAAGGTTATGTGGAACAGTTGAAGGAAAATATTTCAGATTGTATATGAAGCCCGCACATTGTACCCCATGATTGCACTAACGTACACAACTATGATTTAATAAAAATAAAAAAATAAAATCAAAATACATATAGAACTATATATATTTTGCCTTTCATAAAAATTATATGTAGACATAACATATATATATTAGTTAAGATATTTTATTTTCTAAGGTGATACCAGAATCCATGCTCATCAATCAGGCTTCCATAATCCTCGGTAGTTGTCACTTGGCTACCTACCAAGCAGTGTTCTTTGTGCCCTAAAAATTCTGTAGGCAAGGTTTCCTAAGGGCTGTTTATAATACGAGAATATTTAATGTGGGGTTTTAGTTCGTGAAGTGTCATGATAATGCCCAGTCTGCCATCTCATTTACTATCTTGTATTTATTTCTGATTACATCTCAAAGATTAACCAGAGTAATTATCTTTACATTCTCTGCAAATAGGTTCTTGACTATTAGATTCTATAAAAAGGGAACCCACTAAATCTTTTGGGTGCAAAAGCTAAAAATGGAAACAAGCGGTCCACCATCCCGCCACCCCCATCCCTGCTGATCATTTTATGTATGCCTGCAGTATATTTGCCACAGACAACAAGAGTTTCCTGGAAGAAAAGCAGAATGCCACTCTGGCTTTGACAATGAGACAAAAGCAGAGAGAACACGGTTACTCTAGCATACACAATTCCTGAGAATTGGTGGGACTTTAAAAAGAAATCTCACAATGGTACATGTAATTCTGACTTTTCAGAAAGGTTATGGCTCTGTGAGATCTGGAATCAAAACCTGATGTGACCTACATAAAAGAAACGCTCTGATTCCCTAATTAAACCAAGCTGTGGCTGCAGGCTCCGCAAATAGCTGCCAAAAAACCATCCAATCAATCTTTCTCCTGTCCTTCAGGAATGCTGGGAGGAGGGGGGGTGGAGGTCGAGGACGGCTGTGAGGATGCAGTCTGGGACAGCCTCAGTCCCCGCTCACCCCGCTCCGAGGGGCTGCTCCCCAGCACATTCTCGGGGGCCTAGAAAAGATCACATGTGGAGAGAGAGCCGAGAAGCAAGGGGCCAGCAGGGGCTGAGCGGAAAAACAGACTAAGTGTTTTAACAGCTGCTCTTTTTTCTCTTCATCTTTTTTGCCTGAGGATCTGATTTCCTTCTGAAGGCCTGGGCTTTGCAGAGGCCCAGGGCTCTGCTCAGCAGGGCCTGTTTACTCTGAGAGGCCGAGTTCTCTTTCCCTGTGAACATAAGCGCTTGCTTTGGAGGAGAGGGAAGGAATGGGAAGGAAAAAAGAGAGAGGGAACATTTTACAGGATTCATATTCAAGCAAAAGCAGTTACAGAAAATGCAGTTCATCTGAATGTTAAGTAGAGACTGGCAACAAGTGAAGAAAGAAAAAATAGCTCACATTCTTCCTCTTGAAGTTTTGACAGGAAAATTGTCGTTCAGGAAAGATGGTGTGTCATTCCCATGTAACTTTCTCTTCCATTTCAGAGTCCTTTGATGAAGCAGAGGGCATGTTAATTGAGAAGGATTAGAAAAATAATGCAGCTGCTAAAAATTGGAGGCAAGGAACTTGCTGAGAAACAATGAAACAAATGGCAAAGGTGCTTCCCAGATGCCAAACTTTGGGGCCTGCCAATATCAGATAAAGGGCACCATCTATTTGGAAAGAACGGTTATTTATTTTCTTCGCTGAAGCATTTTGGTTTTGCTATCTAGAGTGTTTCCCTGCACAAAACATGTCATGATAAATGTCTTTCCCTCCGACTCACTGCATAACCGTCATTCCATTTAAACACACATGTGCATTAGTAACACATATGACGGTTTATTCCACCAGAAGCATACATTATCCTTTGGAGAAATGTAAATCTTATTTGGAGCCACTGCTCAATTATCCAAGCAAACGTTGGGAGGCCAGACAGCAGTCACCCCACGCTGCTCACGTTCCAGACTTATTCCATTTGTGTCCATCAGAAATTCTGCAGCACCCCAGCTCCCTCCCCTCCAGGCCCAGGTAAGGTTGCTGAATTTCCCACTGCTTCTCCACTTATCCCACATTCTTCTCTTCTCGAGTTTCCAAGCTTCTGTCTGTCTGGGCATTCTCACTCCGGGCTCATCTTTGCAAAGAAGCTTCCCCTTCACTAGCCTCCTCCCACTCTGGGTTCTGAAACATGGCACCCCCGTGTCTAGGCTAGAGTTCATTCTTTCTTGGATTGTTCTGTATTAGGTTTCATGCATCCTATTTCCTCAAAAAGAATGTAAGCACCTTGTGAAAAGGAGTAGTATCTGATATTTCTCTCTGAAATGGTGAAAAATCTTCCGCTTTGCCAAAGACTTTCCCAGTTTTAATGTTGAGAAGTCCCACGTCCCAGAAAACATCCCTATCCCTGGAAAACTGGGATGGCTGGGTTCAACATTTTTTAAAATTTCAGATTAATATGGGGGTACAAACCATTAGGTTACAACGTTTGCCTTTGTTAGGTGAGTCCCCTGTCCCTGTTGTAGTTGTGTCCCTCACCCAGGAGGTGCGCCGTGTGTCCTGACGTTGTGCCCATGAGGTGGGAGCACAATGATCCCTCCCCCCTCCCCTATACCTTCACCCCCAACTTGCATTGAATTGAGTTTTTCTCTTGGGTGGGTGTGTATTAGTTCCTCCACTGGTTTCATATTAGTATTGAGTACACTGGATACTTGCTTGTCCATTCTTGTGATACTTTATTGAAGAGAATGTTCTCCAACTCCATCCAGGTTAATACGAAAGATGTAAAGTATCTTTTTATGGCTAAAACAGTATTCCATGGTATAACAAAACCCAAGTGCCCATCGATCCACGAATGGATTAATAAATCGTGGTACATGTATGCCATGGAATATTACACAGCGTTAAAAAAAGATGGAGATGTTACCTCTTTCATGTTTACATGGATAGAGCTGGAACATATTCTTCTTAGCAAAGTATCTCAAGAATGGAAGAAAAAGTATCCTATGTACTCAGCTCTACTATGAAGCTAATTTATAGCTTTCATATGAAGGGCATAACCCAACTATAGCACAAGAAATGGGGAAGGGGCAAGGGAGGGGAGGAGAGGGGTAAGGTTGGGGTGGAGGGAGGGTAATTGGTGGGGCCACACCTACGGTGCATCTTAGAAGGGTACAGGCAAACCTTACTAAATTCAGAATACAAATGTCTTCATATAATAACTGAGAAAATGCCAGGAAGGCTATGTTAATCAGTTTGATGAAAATAGTTCAGATTGCATATGAAACTAGCACATTGTACCCCTTGATTGCACTATTGTACAAAGCTATGATTTAATGATAGACAATAAAAAATAAAAATAAATTAAAAAAACATATACCACACTTTATTAATTTATTCCTGGGTTGATGGGCACTTGGACTGATGCCACATCTTGGTGATTGTAAACCGAGCTGTGATTAACAATCTAGTGCAAATGTCCCATTTAAATGGAGAAACCAAAGGTCATTATCAAATAAGTTGTGGCCAAGAGCCATGACACACTCAGCTGTCACAACCACCTAAGTGATCACTCGAGGCATGGATTGACAGTACACGTTGCAAGGGGTGAGGCTAAGCATAGGTGCAGGGTAGCCCTTTCTCGCAGAGCTCTTTTATTGAGGAGATACATAGTGGGCGGAAGGTTACTTAGCAAAGACGTGCAGGGGCCACGTGCTTGGGGAAATGATCTCATAGGTGCCAAGAGAGTATGTACTCAAGGAAATGGTCTTCAAGGGTGGCAAGGGAAATGATCTCCAAAAATACTACATGCAATTTCTCTCCACTAATCCTTCAGAGAACTGCCATAAAATGCTTAATGTTTAACATTAGCCTTACTACTACAGAATTGAACTTTGTTCCTCCAGAATTACTGACTTACTTGGTGGCTTGCCTTCCAAGTCACAAGAGATTTCCAGGCTTGCCAGGAGAATGTCTTGTTCTCAGTAATTCCTCAGATGAGTTATGCTATTGGTGGCTGTTGTAGTAAGTATGGTGTTTAATCCTCTGTGGTCAGCACATAGTATTTACACAGATCTGTTACACATGGAACATATAGAAGCAAAAGGAAAGATAAATACAAGCGATGGAGACAGATAGATATTGGATTTCGTTAATTTTAGAATTTTCTTCCTCTTCTCCATTTCGCTTCATTCTCACTGTTTATTAAGGAGAAAATCCTCTATGCCTCCCTGGGCTGGAATAGGCACAACTAAATTAACTATTCTCTTGAGTCAGGAGCACATAAGCTTGCATCTGAACAACTTGCCTTTTGTATTTTCTTTGGCTGCTTAATCTTAACGTCCTTGCATGTTGTGTTTTTGTGATTGTCCTGGGTGTGCATTGGTCCCCAAGGCCTGTTAAAGGCTTTCATAAGAGCTTCTGAGACGTGAGCACTTTTATTCATCTTACTTCTCTGAGAACTTATTGAAGTTGGGTGGACTTGATTAATTTTTGTAGTTGCATAGTCAGTGGTAATGGTATTACCATCCTCCTTGTGACAATGTTTTATGGTTTCAGACATACAAAGAATTTGTTAAGCAATTCATATGTTTGCTAAGCATTTGAGTATTCCCTTTCCACGCAAATTGGGCCCTCTGGAAGGTATAGTGGAGACAGGCAGGTGTAGGCAGAAGTAAGAAAGGCCCTGCCCCTGCCCTTAGGGGTTGGGAGATGCAAATGCCAACAGGGGCTGCGACTCCAGGCAGATGGGGAGGTCACAGTGGAGGTAAGACAAGGTTATGGGTGGGAGCTGCTGATGAATTTCAACTGGAAATCTCAGGAAAATGTGAGAAAGAAACTAAGCAAACATGACAGAGAGCTCCATAAATACAGATGGTCAAAGGCACAGATGCAAGGGGATGTAGGTACATGTTTGCAGGGACAGTGGACCAGGATGTGTGAGGGAAACCATCGCAGGAGAGGGATTGGGAAGCTCGTCAGGGTGGAGAAGTGGCTGATGTCAGCTGAGCTTCTCCTGGGAGCCAGACACTGTACCAGGTGATTTGCAGAAGTTATTAAATTTCATGCTGATTTGAACCCTAACGTTAATTCTTATCTCACATACAACAAAACAGACTTAGAGAAGAAGATGAATATACTGACGTTTCCACAGCAAGAAGGCACAGGGCCAAACCCAGAGCTCTTCGTCTCCACACTCAAGGATGCTGAACTCTTTCCAATCACTCAGTATGATTTGGGCTTTATAGAAACATGAAAACAGGGAAAGGAAAAGACCAGGGCGGCTGTCTGAGTTCATCACGGGGGAAGCGTTTGCAGGTGCAGAGACTAAAGATAAAGAGGCAGAGGGCAATGAAGAGGAGGACGAGGCTGGGGACTGAGAAAAGCAGAACACTAGAGAGAGATTTCGGTGGAGGTCTGACACGTAGGAGTGGGCGTAGCTAAGCCATCGAGTTTACACGAGGCATAAATTATTCTAAGACACAGAGCCCGTGAGAGCGACAGTGCCATCCACCCAAGTCATAGTACATCGCCTTTCTAGAATATGAAAAATAGGGATTAGCCTTTCTCCTTGGCACATTTGCAGATTTTTAGCACACAAATCATTTTTAGGAAAACTATTTTGTTTCTTTTAAACAGTAGAGCATTGCCCTTCAAATAAGCAGCCATGTGGGCATTTATTTTGTGTAAGACTATCGTGAATCTCATCCTCAGTGAACAATAGTTTCACTATTTGGGTTTCAAGTAGTTTTAGTGACAGGTTTAATCCAGTCTGAAATGAAGTGATGGAATGACTGGTTGGCATAGAGGAGAGGAGAATTCATGGCAATGGATTGAAGAAAAAGTTGTCATTTAAAGATGAAAATGTGCCATGACTTCCTATTTATTTTTATGACATTACAAAGAAAAATTGGGTCTTAATCTTGCCAGAGGGAGATGAAAAAAATTCACAATAGAATAATATAAATGCTTTAAGATTTTCAACCTATTGGAAGGATGCTACTAAAGAATAGTAGAATCAGAATTAAATTGAATAAACTAAATCTCAATGTCGGGAAAACTATCTGAACATTGAGAACTTTTTTATCCATTAGTACAAACCTGTTGGGATAGTTTCAATTGTTGCAGAACCGTGGTTCAAAAATAGAATTGGATAAACGCAGCAGAAATGAGTATCGTACCATATTCCATCTGACAAAGAGCAGGTGGCCGGAGTGGGCACCACTGGGCGTCTGCTTCCCTCTAAGACTGTGCAGCGTCTGCACATGGGAGTGATGGGCTCTCCCCAGCCTGTTAGTGATGATGATGGTGATAATCACCTTTACTTATTAGACACCAATTGTACTCCAGGCACCATACTAGCTATAGAACTGTGTTTTTTCATGTTATCTTTAAAGGATGCTCTGATGAAGGCACTGTGTGCGAGGTGAGAACATGATTTCAGGAAATTTGAAACACTTGCCCAATGTCACTTAGCACAAAAAGTGGCGTGTCTGGAATTCAAATGCAGGTGTGTCAGACTCTGAAGGCTGCAGCCCCTTTGTCCACTCCAGCTGGGTGTGCAGCTGCCCAAATGCGGTAAGTTACCTAAAGAGCTTTTCCAGAATGCCAACGCCCAAGACTCACTCTTAGAGACTGATTTGATTTGTTTGGGGTGGACTCAAGCATAATTATTTTTAAAAGCTCTCCCGGTAATGGGCAGCTGGGGCAGTCAGGGGACTCTAGCACGCCAACACTCATAGTGTTAGAAGTTTGGGGAAGTGAAAAAAATAAACGTCCTAATGTCTAACCTTTTGCTTCTCCCCTTCTCGCCCACACACCCTATTTTCAGAGCACTGAGGAAGAGAGGGTTTTAACTACTCAGTTTAGGTTTAATTAGCCGAAAGGTCATGAAAATAGCAGAACTATGTCTTTGTCATCAAAGCGACGAAGCTGGTAGACATCAGTTCTTTTTTAGTGAATGTTCACCAGCACCTTTCAACCCAGAATCCTGGGCAACTCTCTTCTCTACGGGAGAAGCCTGTTGCTTAGTGGGTACATATCATGCTTTTTTATCCTAGCCCATAAAATGTATCTTAACATGTCTGAATCATCTCCCGGACTTACCCTACGAGAGGTAAAACCATAATAAAAGGCGCTGCGACAAAATGACCCTGAGAATAAGACCAACGGGCGGGTCAGGGCGACAGCAGCAAGTCGCTGGTAGGGAGCCCAGGACCCGGGATTCTAGGCCACTTGGTCGCACATTCTGGTGTCAAAGTTACGGCACCTTTTCCTTCTGTTTTAGAAAGAGAGTAACTTGTAATGGATGTGTCAGTTCTAATCAGTTTTAACATTTGTTTTTATAACTTTGCTTCCATTGTTGGAGGCAGAATCTCTACTTACCTTGTTTTTTCTTGAACTCTCTTCTCTTCTCCTCCTTCCCCTTTAAGCCCGAACCACAAATACGCTCTGTTCAAACCTGTGCATTTTCAAGAACACAAGACGCACCCAGGAAGATGAAGAAATCAAGAGACAGAGGTGTGAATGATTCCTTAATGTTTCACGAGGGGCCCGGCTGTTCCTTGTATGTAGCTGCTTTACCATCTATCCTCCAGGTGAAAGAGAAACCCCCAAGTGGTGATGGGGGTTTCTATCCTACCCTTCCGACAGTCAGACAAGGTGGCAAAGAGTGTGATGTATCCCAGAAACGCCATCAAAATATGACGTTGTGTAATGGCAAAAACAACTGGAATTCAAAGGCCTGTACAACCCCTTCTCCTCCCTGGGACGCCCTCCACGCAGAGTCACGGGGACCCTGCTTTCTGTGGAACTGCTCAGGAGGACATGAACCAGGGATTGGAGACATGGAGTTTAGAGACAGGGTCCCATAAATCAATTCGGGCTTTGTCATTTACCTGCTATGTGGCCTTGACAAATGTATTCAAATTCCCAAAGCTCCGTTTTTCTTATCAGTGAAGTGGAAATGGAAACATGACATTCTTATATGGGTTGATATGAAGAGGCAGAGACAGATGCCTAGAAAACCCTTAGCTCCCTGCTCATTTATGCAAAACTTATTTATTAGACACCAAACTGAGCCAGTCATGATTGTAAGTGATTCAGATTCAGAAATGGATAAAAGAGACAAGTCTGCCTCCTTTCATGCAGTTACATTCCAGTAAAGGGAGACAGCAAAGAAATCAAATGTACTAAATGCTCCACAGCTTTCAGTAACTATTGTTAATAAAAATATAAAATATAGTGTCGAGATATAGTAACATACTTGCTAGGATAAAATGTCAAGTATGTTTCACACAACTTAGTTTATTGTAGAAACTTAAGTAACAAATACGTTAAACTAGGTGTAAGGAAACGTTGCATCTTCTGAGCTTTTAAAGAGATTTTGGAGCCAAAAATGTGACAAGGTTCAGCCATGTTGAATCAGGTCTTCAGTGATGTCATAAAAAGGAATCCTATGTGCAATTTCACTGACTCTGTTCCCCAAAGTTTGTATCATTATTGGGGTGAGCCACCAGGAACCCAATCTCTAGCTCTGACAGACTCCATCACTGTTTCTGCTTGAGCCACAGACAGATGTGAGCAGCCAGTGGCGGTCACATTGTGCTCAGCAGCGGCACTTTCCTAAACCCCCCCCACACACACACACACATTTCCAAGGCCTGAAGCTTTGCCCCCGGTGAGGCAAAGCTTGTCTCCCCATGATGATACATGGAAGGACGTCACCCCAAACTCTGCCCTGTCTTTCACATGAATTAGAAAAGTCCTTCCTGTAAGCCCCTAATAAACAATCTGTCTCCTAAAAATCAAATGTCATTGTTTCCGTAAGCACCGCTGTGCGGATACGGAAATTCCCTACAGAGTCAGAAAAACGTCCATGAAATGAAATGACCCCTCACAAGCCATGGCCCAAGGCATCACGGAAACATAAGCTAGTCATATACAAACAATCTGGGGACGTTTCTTCTCAGAAAGCCTCTACAGGAAACACTAAATCTGCTGCTAGATTTCGGCAGCTCGTCTGGCAGGCTGCAGCACGCCCTGCCTCGCCGTGGCTGGCAGCGGCCCACTTCTGCCTGGCAGAGCCCTAAGCGGGACGCTAGCAGCCAAGCAGGTTGAGCTACGAAACTATGAGTTCATGTCAAACAGAATTTGCATGAAATGAGCCCAGTCACGGTAAATAGAGGGGGTTTATCACTTCTGGGAGGGACCATGCATCTTAGTCTTATTTTTCCCGCAGTGTTAGCCCCCTCAATGTTTATAACTTGACTCTTTTTCTCCACGTACCCCATACCTGCTCCCCCTTTTTCATTCCCACAATATTACACTTTCTCAGCTCAACTATTTGCTTTCTCTTGGGGAGGGGGCAGGGAATATCTCTGTTGTTTTATCATTAAAATTAATTAGATCTGGGAGGGGCAGCCAGTATGGTGATTAAACACGATCACTTAAAGCCAGAAAGACTTGCTCACTACGTCCTAGATGTGAGGCTTAGAGAAAGTTATTTAAACCCTTTATGTGTCCATTTCTCCGTCTATAAAATAAGGGTGATGATATTATTTGTCTTGTTATCTCTGTTCAGAGGTTTAGGAGATAATACATAAAGCTTTTAGCATACTTCCTGGCAAATAGGAGGGGTCTGAGAGAGCTCACTTTCTTTTGGGATGACTCAATTTGTGGGTGATTACTGAGAATATCATGCCATGTGGTTCTCGGTCAATGAATACATTTGGATGTAAGAAGTGGTAAGCATATATTATAAGTATTTACCAAATAGAAAGTAGTTTCTTAGTATCTTTATGAGTTACTCACACATTACATCTGAGTATCTTCTGTGTGTGTGAGTCCAGGTGTATCTAACATAAAATGGATACAACCCTAGGGAGGGAGCCATTCCGCTCTTTCCTTCCCTTTGAACTTTCTGACCCTATATCATTGTGTAGATGCAACAACTGGAAATTCCTTTTACATCCTGGTCATCCTTCAACAATTCCATCTTTTGTTTTGCTTGTTGATTTCAGGACCAGATTCCTCCCTGCACCCAGGAAACCTCTCTTTCGTTCACATCAGCCCTCTAGTTAGAGCTGACTTTCCCAGCAAGGTCTAGGAGAAGTCAGCTGGTTAAAGAAGAATATCTAAGCCAGTGAAATCTTGACTTTACTTTATTTTAGATCACCATCAAAGTAATCAATCTCCAGGAACCTATAAAACATAATTGAAATACATGCTCCTGACCCCCATGTTTATCCTGAATTGCAGGTTAAACAATTCAATTTATTTTTTTAAATATTTATTGACTATTTGTTCAAAAACATCTTCCTTCAGAACTGTGATGATAAAATGAAACCTATGTTTCATTGAGGGGACTAATATTGGGGGAAAAAAATAAGACTAAGATGCACAGTCCCTCCCAGAAGTGATAAACCCTTTCTATTTACTGTGACTCGGCTCGTTTCATGCAAATTCTTTGTTTGACATGAACTCATAGTTTCGTAGCTCAACCCTCTTGGCTGCTAGCGTCCTGCTTAGGGCTCTGCCAGGCCCTATGTTTCATTTTATCATCACAGAATGTTATAATTTAAAGGGAGATCATCTCTTTATGTGTGAATAAGAGGAAAAGGATTTTATTGGATCACAAAACTAGAGTATAGAGGTAGACTGACCTCCAAGATAGCTGAATCCAGGTACCAAAATAATTGTCACAATGGTTGTTACTCATTCTCTCTCTCCCTGCTTCCCAGCCACAAATCCAAATGTCACATCTCTGCTTTCTTTGTGTTGGATTCAGTCTCAAGCAGATTCTCCCCATCTGGTGGCAGAGATTGGCCCTGGCAGCTTTATGCCTTCATGGTTCTTTCAGCTTATGCATTTTTCAAATACAAATGGCACGCTTCCCCAGTTCCCTACAGCTTACACACACACAGTATTCTAATCCTGCTTAGCTGATGTGCTCACCCACGGACCAATCACTGTTCGGGGGAATATGGAAAACTCTGGAAGGCCAGCAGTAGGGAACCTGGTGGCCATGTGACCGGCAGTCCTTCTGGAACAGGTTGGGAGAGGGACAATTCCAAAGGAAAAGGATGCTGGGAAGATAAATGAATGACCCCTCAGAGTAAATAGCTGCTGACAATCTAGGAGTGAAATCCAGGGGTTTTGAGTCTTTCTTCCAGGCTTACTAAGAATAAAGAAAGACCACAAGTACCCAGAGGCTGAATAGCACCGTGGTCACGTGCAGAGCCAGACACCTGGTTTTAGAACCTCTTGCCAGGTCTGTGTACTTTGAAGGACTTTTTTTTTTCTTGAGGCAGGGTCTCTCTCTGTTTCCCAGGCTGGCAACCTCAAAATTCTGGGCTCAAGTGATCCTCCTGCCTCAGCCTCCCAGATAACTGAAACTGCAGGTGCCTGCCCCTGCACCTGGCTAATTTTTTCTCTTTGGTTGTAGAAACCATGGTCTCGCCGTGTTGCTCAGTCTGGCCTCAAACTCTTTGCCCCAAGGGATTCTCCTGCCTCAGTCACCCAAAGTACTAGGATTTCAGAATTTAGAGCAGGGCTTGCACATGAGTCCTGTCTGAGTGTTTGCTATTATTATTATTTAACTCTAATCCAAACCAAAGCACTTTTTATATGTACTGTGCCAAGCGATCTTCCTGAAAGTGTCTGAGGCAGACGTGACCATTCTCACTTAACATAAAATATCGAGTCCTTGAGAAATTAAGCAACTTGTTCAAGATTATACAGCTAGGCAGGAGCCATGGCTTAAACTTCTAACAACAAAATCTGTGTTTTAAACATGAAGCTAGTGATAAATGTCACAAGACAGGTTCAAAGAAAGTGCTTTGTGAGTCTAAAGAACAAGCAAGCACATTCCACACCCCACTGAAGTGTTAAGAACTAGACATGTGGAAATCAGCAACTGCCCAGCTCTGGCAGATTGTATTTCAACCATTTAACTCAACAAATATTTATTTGAGCACCTACCCTGTCAAAATACAGCTATCAAAAAAAAAAAAGAAAAGAAAACCTATAACAGCTTGGGAAGTTCAAGTTTAAATTGGATATGAGTAATTGGGCAATTTAAACAAAGGCTCTAGATGGAAAGATAAGAGCAGAGAAATAGAGTGAGTCTTAAGAGAAGACATCTGAGATCACAGTCAGCTTTAACTTACACGATGTTCCAGGCAGAGAGTTAGGGAGGGAAGGGGTTGGAAAGATGATTGGGGACCACTCCATTGGGAGGCATCTGGGAGGCTCCAGCGTGATAAACCTAGACTCTAGGTCCTAGAGGATGCACAGATTATAACAGGAGGGGAGGGAGATGAAGGACAATAGTGCCAACTCCCTCTCCCTCTCTCTCACTCACACACACACCAGGGAAACCCCCTCCTCAAGTTAGAATGGCATCAGCTGCCCAGCTTATAGAGTAATATCTCTGTGTAAAATGAAATGAATTTACATATGTTAGTTTTTGTAATGTTGTAAGCTTTCCCACAATAACTCACTTGAAATGCTGGGGGGTTTTTCCTAGAAAAAAAATGCCTTTCCTTAATTTCTTCATGCTGTGCACCTTTTCGTATTCACTACATGGAAAAGACCTTGTTTGAACTCTCATTAAACATCTGCAATACTTATTTGTGTGGTTTTTGTCACGAGTAAAAATAGACTTAAATGAGTAAGGTTTTACCACACATCGTATTATAGAAAATGTTGTCAAATTTTAATGTATTCTCTTGCAGATTAACGATGGCTAGGTCTTCTGGCTTTGAACAAAAGAGAAATGGATGTTGTCATGATTCCTCATCAAGGTGACGTGGACGTACTGACTTTTTCAGATAGCATTTTTTAACTCACAGGTTAAACCTCAGAACATCATTCGAAGCAGTGAAGGCAAGCTATGGACATGAGAAAGAGATTCTTCGAAATATCAAAATGTGGGTCTAAAGAAGAAATATCCAGTGGATGAAAGTTGGGGCTATACAAATTAAACTACAAAATCGCCTCCTTTAGCGCCTGTCCACTTATTTAATCAATAGTCACTTTGAATATGCTAACACAGCAGATGAAGATTTGAGAATGTAACATTTAACTGCCCTCAGTTCCTTCAAATTTGTTACATTTCATTAAGATAATCAATCCAGAACTTGTCCTCATTATGTAAACAAGAAAATCAAGAGATTAAATGATTCACTTCAAGTCAAGCAGCTGTTTAGTGGCAGAGTCTAAACCAAGACCCAGGTCCTCTGACCTTCCATGCCACTGTCCAATTTTATGAGCAAACATTTATTTTTCCCATCAAGTACTTATATATTTTCACATATTTGACATTAGTACAAAGACTGGAAGATATAAATAACGGCTACTCAAGGTAGTCTGTTTTTGATCTGTTTGTTACCAGCACTGCAGGAAATAATCAAGAAGTTCTTATAATGTAAAAAAACAAAAAAAAAAGGAGGAGGAGGAAGGAAAGGAGGGATGGAGGGAAGGGAGGAAGGAAGGAAGGGAGGAAAGAAGTTAGAAAGAAAGAAAGAGAGAGGAGGAACTAAACAGTGCTTAGCTGTAGGGCTGTGGAAGGCGGGGGCCGCTGGCCTAGGAAACACTCAAAAGAGCAACCCCCAACCACTTCTTCTCCTTTAACAATATTCTTTCCACCTGCCAGAAGTCACGTAGACCGTGCATACCTTCCTTGTTAGGGGCAAGCACACAGTTTTTCCTCTTTAAAGCTGATCTCTACCTCATGTGCTATGATTTACGCAACCTTGTTAAGATGCTCTATAAATAAAGCCATGTCCACACTTTAGGTGCTGGCTGCAGTCATCAGCTGTGTCGGTTCTCCCGACACTATCCTATCTCTTGTCTCCTGTCTTTCTTTCTCTCCTTGTCTTTCTTGGCTGTTTCTCCATTTCCCACCATTTCCACTCAGGTTAACTCTCCATCCTTGTGCCAGGGTGAGAGACTTAGCGATATCTGCCCCCAACTTCTTATCTCATCTTGAGTCTGTAAGACTCAGCTCTGGAGCCCACATGAGTCCTTGAGCACTATTTGACTAATACTGTTCTCAATTCCTGTGGAGTTGATGTAGAAATTTGAGTACACTAAAGATTTTACAGTATCCAGATAAGAGAAAGATACACAAATAATTAAAAAAATAATAATTTTAGAAGGCTCAGTAACAAAAATCGACACTCACCTAAACTGTGAAATGATTTTTTCCTTGTGAGTGAAGCCAACACACATATTCTACAAAGACTCCCTTCCCTCCCAGCTCCCCTCCGCCCTGCACTCACCACACATGGGACAACGTTGTGTATGGACAGCCGTGGGCATGGAGAGAGAGAGAGTGATTCTGCCTCAGCCGGTCATCACCTACAACTCTAAGGTTAGTTCAAAAGGGAAATGGAAGAAAGGGTTTTATGCTGAATGAAAGGTTCTGCTTGAGGGTTTTATTCTCTCTACTCTTGGGAAAGTTCCTGAGTAATAAATACGGAAGAACCAAGGTCACTTCCCTCTGTAAATTGCATTGAACAGCGTAGGTAAAGCACAGGAAGCAGGAATGTATAAGATAAAAAAGAACGTAGAGGTAATGACAAACACAATCTACCCTTTCCTAATGCCGGAGAATCCTATGAATTCAGCTTTTAACCTGAGCAAATGCAGCCTGAACCCCAGGTCCCATTCTTCCTTCGGAGAGTTCGATGAAGCTCAGCCTCGAGTTTCACATATTCTTGATTTACAGGCGCCTACTTGGAAGAACATTTTTACATTCTGTGAAAACTGCTTGGATGCATTTAAACTGTGACATGTTTTGTTTTTTTTTTTTTAGGGAGTGTTTCAGGAATTCCTTAAAAAGTACATTTTTGATAAGATGTAAAATCAAACATGACTTCTCCCAAATGACACAGAAACTTTTAATCAACTATTGCCTAGTTGCCATTCTATTCATTATCAGAACAAAACTCTGACAGAGAAATTTTACTTAATTTGGAGCATGCACTTTTTACAAGATGATAGAAAAGGTCACAAGATTTGGGGGTCCTCAATCACAGAAGAAACAAGAGCTGCCCTCCTGAAGGAAGGCAGGAAGAGGAAAGGCTACCATCTTTTTTGGGGGGGCAGTTTTTGACTGGGGCCGGGTTTGAACCCGCTGCCTCCGGTATATGGGGGCCGGCACCCTACTCCTTGAGCCACAGGCACTACCCAGGCTACCATCTTTTGTGATGAATTTATGAATACGCCTAAATTTGAACTACTCTCAAATACATGAGTAACCAAAAATTACTTCTAAGTGAATATCACATTATGTGAATATTTGATTTACAAGTCATTTGTTTAAAAGTATACATTTTTAAATTAAAAATGAGTAAGACCTGTATAAAATTTTAGTCATCTTCATTCTGATATCAAGACTGATTTCTCAGATATCTATTTATATCTTCTTTTAATCAAGAATAAAGATTTAAACACAAATAACAAAATGATGCTATTCATTTTACCAGCATTTAAATATTTTCAATTCAAATAAGTTCCAGCAGTAATCATAACAGAGAAAAAAAATTGGAAGAGCTGTTGAGTGATTTATGGTAATATACTTCATGGCAAATTATACAGGTATAAGATTATATTTATGTGTAATAGCATTTTCTAAAATAAGCGTGTATTGTTTAAGGCCTCTTACTAATGAACCCGCATTATATTTAAACTTTATACCCTACAACAGCATACGAAGTTTTTACTTATAGTGGAAAAGAGAAATTTTTAATGAACAGTTTTAATCCTAAAATAATTATTAAATTATATGACTGGAAATGGTGTACTCTTTATCAACCCTTCACTCTGCAGAGATAAACAAGCTGACAAATAAAAATCCCACCCAAATACCCCACAGTTAATAGACATACTTTTAATTTTCCTATTGAAAAACGCAAAAATCACCAACTTGCACATCACTTCAAATAAGCCCAAATTTATTTTCCTAAGCATCCCCATTAAAAAGTAAAGAAACAAGCAGAGCTAGCAAACATTCATTCCAGAAAACAAAGCCCATGAAGAGTGTAATTATTTTGTTCTTTCTTTAAATCTCCTTGCCAAGAATCTGAACTGGATTAAGTATTCAACACCCAGAGATTAAAGATGTATATCCCTATAGCTAACGCTGCTCACATCTCCACATAATCACCGGGATTAACTTTCCCAGGAAGTAGATCAAAGCTTTATTTCCTTGTGGGTATCTGATAATAAAAGCCAAAGCTAAATCAAACTCTCATCACTTTTGCATCTATCCTTAAGCTACTGGTTCAAGAGTAATCAGAATATGTAAAAGATAAGGTCAAAGAAAAGAAAAAAAAATTGACCCTATTTCACATTTAATGGTGGTAACACTAGACAGGTGAACAGTAAAAACTAAACAGAAAATCATTTGAAATTTTTCAGAGCATCATAATAATACATAATGAGTCTTTGATGTGAGATGCATAAACATTAATGATACCACAAAATATACCTCTGAAAACTACAAATAAATCAGTCCACCTATTGGATGTCAGATCTTGACAATAAATTATGATGAATTTTTGCAATCAGCATTTTAAACTTTGCAGAAAGTTTGTTACAAACTAGATAACACAGTGCTTTCAGTTCCAGCCCATGTTACGAAAATCGGGCGCTAAATGGAAGAACTTGGATTTTAGCATCTACAAATTAATTGACTTGTTCCATTTATTAGTAAAAAGCTTGGGTCAAAAAAACATGTATCTAGGCTCTAGAGGGGGAGTTATTTTTGACTAGATCTGTATTTGTACTTTTGGACACTACTTGTGCCCTGGTGTTTGAGAGCAATCCATGAAGAATTCCAAGGGGAAGAATGTGGCTTTTTGCTATGGATATTCTTAGGGGTCTACCAGATAATGCCAGGGCTCTCTGCTGTTAAGTACAACATAATCATTAAACCACACTTGATGAATCACCCTTCTGCTCCATTTTAAGAAATAGATTGATTTTTTTCATTGTTTCAATTCCCTCACTTGAAATGCCTTTATCAGCAACATTTGTGAGCAATAGCAAAAATATACCAATATCAAAATATACCAGTATTGAAGAGACAGAAATATTCTGGGAAGGAACTCCTAGAAAGACAATTGTTTCCTCTGGGCATGTTTAAAGATTTTGAATCTTCAAAAGATTTATCTTTTGCCTAGACTAAACAGTCTTACTTATAATGAAATCACCTGGGCCTTAATTCTCCACAGCTTAAAGACATTAAGACCAATATTTATAAAATTATAAGATCTCATAAAAGAAAAGAAAATTTTCCAAACTTAGGTTATGTCTATATCTGAATTTAATTAAAATATGGTGGAAAGCTATCAATACAATGCCATCTCCCATGAAAAAATAGTTTTTGTAGTCATGGGATTGTAATAGTCCTTCATAAGCATGTAATTATGCTTTTCAGTAACATCCGTGATATCCAGAAAAGTTAGCTGCTCAATTATATCTTTTATGCACCATAGTCATGATATAATAAATATGAATTTTTTTTTTTGTTTGTTTGTAGTTTTTGGCCGGGACCGGGTTTGAACCCGCCACCTCTGGTATATGGGATTGGCGTCTTAATCCTTTGAGCCACAGGCACCATCCTAAACATGCAAATTTTCAAATATCTAATGTGATAGTGTTTATATTTCACATGTTAATCATCATATTTTACCCAATTAAAAAAGCTCTAAAAATAATACAGAACAATGATGTGTTTCCTCATGCTAATAAGGAACACACAAAAATTCAATTTCTCTCATAAACTCTCTAAGAGAAAAATGTGACCTAATTGTGTATCTCAGAAATACAATCTTGCATTGCTATAAATTGTAACTGCCAGTCTGGAGAAATTATGAAGAGAAATTCAATTGTTTGTGACACCATTAAGCTTTTAAAATAAGAAAAAATGTATAGTCAGTTTCAAATTATAACTTAACAGCTGGATACACCCTGTCAGATTTCTGTGCAGTGATTCATCCTCCACAGCCATGGAGGGAAACTGGCCTCTGGGCGGCATCTCGGGTACTGAGAAGTGTAACAACTTGATCCTGAAGTCATGATCTCTAAGAAAGTAAATCATTCAATTTCTCAGAACACAGAAAAGAATGGAAGCATTTGGCTTCCATCTAAGGTTAGAGCCATGTCTTATTTCCCTGCCTATTGGCTTGTGGCGGTAACTTGCTGGAAAATAGGAGCTTTAAAAATAGTATTCATACAGAACAGAGCCAATGTGCTAAGGCAGAGGAAACAAAAGTGATGCTGGACTTTCTCACTTTCTGTGTGTGGGGAGAGACAACTGGATAGTAAAAGGGCACAAATGTCTCCGGAAATACCATCCTTCATGTTGGCAATTCACCCCCACGCTTCTTGCTTTCTCCAACCGCTAATTCTCTACATTCTTTATGATCCAGATTATATAAAGAAAATAGTAAAGCCAGAAAACCTCTTGTAAGAAAGAAAGTCTCACCATCTTTATGTAACACGTCTTTGTTACAATGAAGAGTTCCACCATGATGATGAGGTAAAGGACAGATTTACAAACCCGGCTGGCAACACCACCCTCAGGGTCAACGCTGACAGCCACCTGCTATTGGCAGTTTACCCTGCTCTGAGCTAAGCTATTTCCCTTCATTATCTCATTTTACCACTCAACTATCCTGCAAAACGTATCATTTCTCTCTCCAGCTGAATATTGACAGACTTTGTATAGTTAGACAACTTCCCAATTTTACAGCTGATACTTGTAGATTTTGCCATGAGTGTCTGTTAATTTTTCCTTTCGGTTTAAATACTACACACACATACACACACAGCCCGTACACTCAACTTTGTGTACTAATTTTTGTTTTATGATTCTTCATTGTGCCCCCTCTGAGAATCATAGTATGATTCCCTGACTTATTTAAAAGAACATTTTACTTGTGACAGCTGCTTTTATGTTATTGAAAGAAATGCTTCCAAGTCCCTCTTTTCACATTGCCTTTTCCCATTTTCCAAATCAGCTCACCTTTGTGTATGCCCTTATAACCGTGTCATTAGCTATAATAATGATTGATCTCGCCTCCTTCCAGCCTTCAGCCATCTGTGCAAGCAAAACTTTCAGCCAAGACATTTTAAGCATTAAACACACACTGGAGCTCTGATCAATAGATCTTTTATAAATCCCCAGCCCCTAGCCCCAGAGAGCAAGAAAGGCAGGTCATGAGCAGGAAGTGATGGAAACAAGGCAGTTTCTGAGCTGAAACTCAGACTCATGTCTGGTTTATTGTTGTCATGACTACGAGTTCCACATGCCTAAAGTCACTGGTTTCTGAAAAGAATGATGCAGTGTCTAGCCTTACAGCTGGACGTATAAACCAAATTAGTCTGCCATGCCTCTACCTGCTTTGTGGTTATTAGTGAACAGAGGAATATATCACACAATCAGTCATGCCGCGGTTACGCTGCACACTCACCGCTTTCTCAGATCTATAATTCACTTTTTTTGGCTCCCCAGGATAATAGCTTGAAATCTGGGGGGAGAAATCAAAGTGATTTTGACAGATATTTTGAATTCTCGAATGAAAGATAAACCAGAAATCAATTTATAGTGTTTTTTGGTACGAACAGTACCTTAGTTTTAAATCACACAAATACTAAGAGGATTTTGTTAAGTTCTCTGTAAAGGAGCTCAACGGTTGATTAATTTGCGAAAGTCTTTAAAAAAAAATGAAGAGGGTGTTTCAGAAAAGAAAGGTTGCTGCTCCAAATGTGAAATGGGAGACTTGAGAGCAAGGCTTTATTCCCTGCTCTCCAAGTGATTAATTGAATGACCTGGGGGAAGGAATTTAACCCAGCCATGTGAAAAGAAAATACGGTTTACCCACCAGAACGGGGTGTCTGAGTGGGACCCGCACCTGCACCTCCACGCACGGCCTCCTCCAAAGCGCTATTAAGAAAGGCCCCTCCTGCCGGTTCCCCGCCCCCCAGCCCATCCAGCTTGTCTCCGCCTTCTGCTGTAAACTCCAAGTCGCATCAAATCTATAAATTTCAGTTCCCTGTGTCCTTCCTCCACCTGGTTCTGTTATATCTGTGGTGTCCACTAAAGAAAGCCGGGAGGTAGGTTCGGTCTGTCTGTGGCATCTGCTCTCCTGCCCAGCCCATTCGGGGCTCTCTTTCAGGCGACGGGCACCTTCCTGCAGCTCCCGGGCTGTTGGGTGTCCCACTTTACAGTATCCACCTGGGGCTTGCCCGCCCTCGGTAGGTAGGTAGGTATCTAAGTGGCATAAGACTGCTTCCTCTCAGCAATGGTCAAGTTTAATCATTTCTCCATATTTGCCATGCCAAGGGAACCGGAGTGGGGTGCTGCTCACCCTCCGTTTACCCATCCCCGCAACTCTGGGAGGAAACCGTTTCCCCAGCGAGCAGTCACAGGCACAGGACAGCAGCAGAATCGCTCCTTAGGCAGGGACACGTGAACCGGGGGGAGGCAGGCGAGGCTGCGCACACCTCAGCATCATTGTATAGTTGCCGTGGCTTGATAGATGCACCTGTCACCCTTTCCAGATAATATACTCACCTTTTAAAGGAGCCATCGGCTTATCCTAAAGGAATGAGTATAATGATTGATATTTCTAGTATTGTAGCAGCCAGTGGGCGAGACACTTTTGAGCCTGGGAATTTGACTATTAGAATGTTGATTGGATCACATTGGGAAGTATTTGGTGGAGACTGCCTGGAACATCAAACCATCCTCATTTCCCTAATGTTCACTTTAGTCAGTCTCACAGTATGCTATGAAGAAGACAATGGTTAGCTTTTCTTAATGATAAGGCAGAACTATTTGCAGCCGAGAAGCATGCAGTATAAAAGACAATCAGAAAGCAGTGGCACCGACTCACCCAGGGTCAGCGTGCAGACCGCGTTGCGTGGTTAATTCAGAAAGCCTCTAAGACCTGCCTGGGACGTAGCTATTCTTCATAGAATACTGGATCCTCGGAGGAGACTATTCAGGATGTGTTGTTGGATTTATTTTCATATATAAAAAAAACTTTTCATTAAAATGCACAATGGCTCATGTGATTTAGATTTGTGTCCATTTTTCCCCCGGGTTCTATGAAACAAATTAATCAACAGTCTTACCACGTCTCCAGGTGACATGTGTTCAGTCACCGAGGGTCCGGTGGAGTTTACCAGGTCAGGGGACTCTTGAGAATGCTTTTCATTCAGCAGCTTGGCTTTGCACATAAAGATAAAGATCTTGAAAAGTGTGGGCAAAGTTCGTAATATCTAAAGTTAGGTTACCAGTTGCATATTTCCAAAAATAAATGTGAATCTTCATATTTAAAAATCTATGTCATATAAAAACACAATTACCTTTTATTTGAAAGCAACTGATAATTATTTGATCACTTAATAATACTGATAATGGTATTTAGAAAGTAGCATAAAGGAACGCATTTACAATAAATCATGTTTCTTAATAAAAGAATATTCTTAACATTAATGATCTTAATTACGACGTTAAACACATTTTCGGAAAATCAATGGGTCAGCCAGGTGGGGGGTGGCTTACACCTGTTAATCCTAGAAATCTGGGAGCTGGGGCCAGTGGATTGCTTGAGCTCAGGAGTTTGAGACCAGCCAGAGCAACAGTGAGACCCTGTCTCCACTAAAAATAGAAAAATGAGCCGGACATTGTGGTGCACACCAGTAGTCCCAGCTACTTGGGAGGCTGAGGCAGGAGGATTGTTTGAGCCTAGGAATTTCAGGATGTTGTGACCGAGGGTGATACCACAGCACTCTAGCCTGGACAACAGAGCAAGACTCTATCTCACAAAAAAAGGAAAAAAAAGAAAAGAAAAAAAAGGAGACAAGTCAAGGAAGTGGCCAGAGGTGGACAGCCCCATAGTAAGAAAACACACTTGTAATATTAGGGAAAATGGTTTTTTTGCTTGTTTGTTTTTGCAGTTTTTGGCCAGGGCTGTGTTTGAACCCGCCACCTCCAGCATATGGGGCCAGTGCCATACTCCTTTGAGCCACAGGCGCTGCCCTATTAGGGAAAATTTTAATCTCTACTTTCAATTACAGGAAAAAAACAAAACTTCAGTAATTTTGACATACCCTGAATGAATAAAGATTAGTGCACCTATACCTTATGCTTCAGTGCTGGGCTGTTGCACAATGCCCTCAACAGTTCATGTTTATCCTCTGATTTTACATCTCTACCTTCCACAGTCTCATTCTTCACCCCAGGCTTCTACGTCCAAGGTGGGGTACACCACCCACCTCCACAGGCCCTGAAGAGGAGCATGTGGACGGCTCAAGAACTGGCAAGTGCCTGTACCTGATATAAAGGGCGGCACATGGACGGGAGTGCTGGTGGAGACTTCCCAGAACATCAAACCATCCTCATTGCCCTAACGTTCACCTGTAGTCAGTCTAACAATATGCTATAGAAGATAAGAAAATGGGTAAAGTTTTTTTTTTTAAGTAGTTTTTAGGTTGAGTGAAATCTCTGCTAATTACTAGGATGAGATGCCATTTCATCGCCATTGTCAGAATCAACACACCATCCACATCAACATGCCTAGTGGTGTCACGGACTCCACTACTCCACGTCTGAGAAGCAGTGACTCTGTGACTCTGTGGCTCCCCTATACCAATTAAATCATCCAGACATAGTCCTGCAAAACGCCTTCCCTGTGTCAGAGTGGGAGTCAGGAGGCTGGGTGGTCTGTATTGTGACTGATAAACTCCCACGCCCTGTTGTCCCCAGTAAGCCCCTTGCTCCCCGATTGCTGTGCCTTCCCTAGGTGGTGCAGGGGTCTGACGCTTGTGACCCGTTCTTAGCATCCAGCACCTGCAGAATACGGGAAAGTCACCACCAACACCTGAGCAGTCCACACACCTCAAAACGCTCATCTCTTTTCCTCTGTGGTCAACCAGCTTTCCATTCCAATACTCTTTGCATAAAAGACAGCAGAGAAAAGCGTATTCTACCCAGCAGATTCAGTCCCCACACAACTGTCCTCTCACCCTCATTAAGAACCTGTGACCCGGCTATTATCACTGCTGCTGCAACCCGTGACCCGGATATTATCACTGCTGAAAACTGTGACCGGGATATTATCACTGCTGCGGGTCCAGGCGCCCAACTGTCCTTCAGCCACCTGCTCTCTATCTTTCAAATCAAGCGACTCCTTTCCAAACCTCTCTCTGGTGAGACTGAAAGCGATTTCCCGACATGTGAAGGATCTTCCTCTTCCCGTGCCAGCCTCGACAAAGACAGTCATCCATTTTTCCTGTCAAACTCTACCAGCCCTACGATACGTGACACCAACCCACTTCAGGGCACACAGTTGAGACTTTAATTTGGGAGCCTAATATGCCAGGAAGGATTGATTGACCCAAGTAGAAGGGAAAGAACAGCAGAATGAAGCCTGGGCTTCTCCTGCCAATTCTACCCATAAGCCTACATTCAAGCCAATTCGTCTCAAGACTCTGTTTCTTAATCCAAAAGTGAGGCTTTTGTCTAAAACCTCCAAAATATTCTGAACCAGACTAATTATTTAGAAAGTGGACATACATGAAATCCCCTACCTATTTCAGCATTTATTAGAGCATCAGATGAACCAGCTATGTGATAACCTAAAAAGCTATTGAGGCTGTAAGTTACCTTGGATCACAAGCTCAGAAAAAAAAAAGAAAATGGAACTAAACTACATGATGGCTAAGGTCTATTTCTAACCTACAATTCTGTGTTTCAATTAAAGCAATACATTTGTAAACTCTTTGAAATTTATACCAGTATTACTACAAATATGCCTAGCATGTTTTTATTTTTAATTGACTAAATATCTAGAAAATCATCAGTGTGAATGTAAACTTTTCAGTTTTTAGAGTATACTTTATTACAACATCCCCTGTACCATATCTGTTATGTACCCCAAATTCCATTTTTTTCTAAATCTAGGATAATCAACTATATGATATTCCCTACTTGGAGTATGATCATTCCTATTTTGGAGGAATGAAGGTATAAAATTATCAGTTTTAGAAATCCTATGATAATTACAGAGAAGATATATACCTCATAGAATTCAATATGTAAAAACCACATTATATTTTCAAGACTTTTATAGGCATTAATTTATATCTTACTCACATGATCCTGAAGGGTCAGTGTTAAGTCCTTTCATTTTATAGATGAAAAAATGAAATAAAGAAACACAGGGGAATTGTTCAGGCATTTTGATGGGAGGCAAGATTGCGATCCTGAGATTGTCCGAATCTCAACATTGGGCTTAAACTCCGCCATTCTTCCCACCTGAGTCTTTGTATTTCAGCCTCTGTCTACCGCGTGGCAAATGCAATAACAAAAACAAAGAAACTACTACCTTAATGTTCCAAATTTAATGTTTAATTTTATTCTTATGTATAAATGTAAGATATAAATGCCATCCATTTGTTCAAATTTAAAAATAAGCATCAGTTATAAATTTACTTTAAAACTTTACTTTAAAAATCAGCTGCCCTGATTTTTTCATATAACTGGTATGTCAAAAAGCAGAATGCATAAGAAGACGTAAGAGTCCAATTTTTAAAATCATTTTCTACTCTCCTATAGTTCTGCTCCATGAAGGGAAATTGGGGCTGTTTTGATTTGCTTAGTTTTGTTTTTTAATAGTTGGAGGAGAAGATTTTTTCCTTGTCACTGGGTCTGGAAGCCACCTCGTGTCTTCTTCTGTCCAGCCCTCGGATCACAGTAAGTTGCTGACACCATCTCGAGTTAGTGCCTTTACATCTGTGATTTTCCACCACTGTGCTGCAAAAATCTTTAAAGATCATTAATTAAATTATTTTCAAAAGAAGTTCAAAGCACAGTAAGTATAGTCCTTCTTTACTCTTTTTTGACTAACATAATTGAAGTGTGCTATGGAAGTTTAGCTATAGGTTCAAGTGTGCAGTGCGATAAAAAAGGTTGACAAACACTGTCCGTCCCAGATAATCATCAAAATTCTGAGTGCTGGTAGGGACCCCTCATTTCCCTCTCTAGAGCCATGATTTTCGAGGACAGGGCCGGGGGTGGGGGGATAATGAAAGAACAGGGGAGAATTCTCACTTGGCTATACCCAGCCTCACTCTGCGGGACTGGCAGGTGTTCACAGCTGTCTCGGGTGCTTCTCTGCCTCAGTAGGGTCCCACACTAGGGGATAATTTACTCTGGTAACAAATAAACCCTGAAAATCAGTGGCTTAAAAGAATAAAGTTTATTTTCTGTTCACTCAACACATTCTCCAAGTGTGGGCAAGTAAGCTCGGCCCACTTCAGTCATCCAGAGACAAGGCTCCCAAGGGTTCCACCATGTACTGCCCACACCTGAGACCACAGTGGCAGAGAGAACTGGGCCTGAGATCATGATGGCAGAGAGAACAGGGCCTGAGATCAGGGTGGCAGAGAGAACAGGGCCTGAGATCAGGGTGGCAGAGAGAACAGGGCCTGTGATCACAGAGGCAGAGAGAACAGGGCCTGAGATCAGGGTGGCAGAGAGAACAGGGCCTGAGATCATGGTGGCAGAGAGAACAGGGCCTGAGATCAGGGTGGCAGAGAGAACAGGGCCTGACATCACGATGACAGAGAGAACAGGGCCTGTGATCACAGAGGCAGAGAGAACAGCGCCTGAGGTCGCGGTGACAGAGAGAACAGCACAGTGAGCCCAGCCGGACCTCACAGTCCCCAGTGAGACGCAGACACCGCCTCTGCTCATCTTCGGGTGGCCACACTGAGTTCATCAGCACAGACTTAGAACCCCTCTGCCAGGAGGGGCACTGGGTGCAGGTGGACAGCCCTGCAGACCACCCGTGGTGACACAGCCCCTTTCCTCAGTGACGCCCTGCACTTCCCTGAACTTGTGGGTTCCCAGGGCCCATCCTCCACAAACTCTCACTCTGTGGTGTGACACCCTCTGGCAGAAACAACTCCAGGCCAAAATCCCCATCATGGACTCTACGTCTGTCACCCCAATTTCATGTATCTTTCGCCAGCCGTCTCAGAGGACCATGGCTAATTGCCAAAATACAGCGTCTTTTCCCCTCACCCTGTCCTTTTGCTAGGACAGCTCAGCAGACGCTGGCAGCACCAAGGTCTCCACAGCTTCGGGAGTCACGCATAGTCAGATTCTTATCTACCCCACGCTGGGACGGGAGGTGGAGGTTCAGACGCGACAGCCATCCACCGACACCTCCCAGGGAACTGTCCTTCCTGCGCTCTGTCGTATGATCTCAAGGCACTCGAGGGAACCGAGAGCTGTGAGCACTGGCTCTGCACAGAATTCTGTGACGTTCGGTTCGTGGGCTGCCTCTCACTTCGGCAACTGACGTCTGCCATGTCTTAACTTCTCTTTCAGAATTTCCAAATCAACAGTTTGCCTCACTCTTTTATCCATAACCAGAGAGGCTGAGTGGCTCAAAATAATTGCTGGTGGTCATGTCTGAATGGTAATATCCCTTCCCTCCATTTCTGGTAGAATTCCTATAGCCCCATCCAGCCACTGGTATGGGCCTTTGTCCAGATGGGGCCGAGGACCTGGTCTTGGTGAGTGTTTGAGGGATAAGCCTTCGGCCTAACCTGTACTAACCAGGGATCTTTCTTGTTGATGGGAAAGAAGAACCGTGTCTCTGTCTCCTCAGATCTCTAAGGGGAAAGGAACATCTCCTCCCCAGGAGAACCTGGTGTTGCTGGGAGGCCCGGCCACGTATCTCCACCCCACAGGAGGCGTGGCTGCTGTAAAGGGCCCTATCTGGACACTCACCGGGTAGTGTTGTAGGATTGCTACTCTCAGAAACAAGTTGTCAACTCCTCCACCTGGTCATGTTTCCTGTCGTGGATGACCAAGAAACACACTGGTCTCTTTTTTTCCCTTTTTCGCTGCTATGTAAGGTAAGGTCCATAAGACCTAGTTGCTAAAGACAGGCCTGACCAAATTTTCTCCCTCTTTCTCACTTCTACCAGCCAGAGGTATAAGAAGCAGCCTCCAGTCCCCTGGTGAGGGGAGGACCACAGGTAGACTGAGTTTATTCTGTAGAAACACAGGTGATTATCAGACTTAAATCTGAGTGAGGAGTAAACCTCTTCTCAAATCAGCCCATCGCTTTGCAGCAATTGACTTTATGCATTGAGTCCAGTTGTCCCAACAGTGGTTCTTGTTCATCTCTATTGGTGAGAACTCAGGAAGTCAGGAGGTATGAGCAATTGGCTCAGGAAATGTGAAGCACCAGGGAATTTGCTGACAAAAACTAGGGAGGAAGGGACTACTGTCTTCTCATATTATAAAGCTAGACGAATGTGGCTCTGGAGCTCCCAGCAACAGAGAGAAAACCCAATAAACTCAGAAAGGACTAAATCCAACCCAATCACCAAGGCAGAAAGTGTCTGCCAAGGTTTTTGTCATCCTTAAGGCTGGCTCATTTCAATATTACCTGCATTGGGGTTTTATGAACCAATAACCCACCCTTACCTGTTCATGCTGATTTCAGCTGGGCTTTGACACCAGGAACAACAACAACAAAATCCTAATGGGTTCTTTTGCCTGTTATTTTTAGCAGTATTTTGAGTTGCTGTTTTATTGGCCACTGTGTAAGATCACTGGCCACTTTCTCTGTGGCCTTTCTGCAGCCACCTCCTCCGCCGAGTGCTCTGGAGAACTAATGAGAGTGTCATTCGGAGCCAAGTTTGCTGGGAAAGACGCACACTCGCCTCTGCCAAACACATGCTTGCTGACATTTCCTAACGAGTAATAAAACAGAATAAGTAGATGTGCATAGTTTGAAAAAGAAAATGGAAACACAGAGGGCAATGTGGCCAGCCAGCTCACAGCTGTGGCCCGTACCCCCAGCACTCAGAAATATTTGGCTCCACGATGCCCTTTGTCACATCTGCTCCTTGAGAAACATCTTTATGGTTCATGTCAGCTCTTAGAAGCAAACAAAGCCAAAGACCATATTTACACTAAAGCATTTTTTACTAAGTATCTGAGCACATGGGGAGAAATCTTAGCATATGGAAGGAAAGAGTCATATGTATCTTTATTTACCATAAAGAATTATTTTAGAATCAAGTCAGAATGTTCTTACTTTCTTGGTGCTGTGGATAAAATAACAAGACCATTGTGTTGGGGAAAGGAAATGAGAAATTTTAGGGTTGTTAGTCCATTGGATTTTTTATCTCAGGGAAGACCTGCACGAGGCTGCACAGCATGGGTCTCTCTGTAATTACGATGTATGAGAAAACATGTCCCAGTGACAGGTGTCTGTCCAACGCGCTGCCTGTGAAGGACAAAGCATGAAGGTGTGTGTGTCGGGGGAGCAAACTCCAGGACACAGAGATGATTTAAAATGGAAGTGCGGGTGTAGGAAAGGCTGGCGCTCTGTCTCTCTCTTCCATTTATATCAGCTGAAGAGCGTGTTCTACGCAGAGTGTGTAAAGGACGGACAGCCACCATGCTTCGAGGCTCCGGCAGAAACCACTCAGGATGTAGAAGCACCTGGTAAAAAGCATCACCTGTGGGTTGCAGGTCTTCCTCTACCTCAGGACCAGGATGGAATGATAAATAAATAATGTGCATGTAGCGTACCACGGGTAATGACGTTCACGTGACTCTATTTCCCTCAAGGCTCTTTAGACACCTGCTGTCCCACAATGCACGTTTCTGTTCTGGTTAAACGAGTAAATCTTTTAAAGGAATTGCACTGGAAATTTGCAGTATTTTATAAGTGTATGCTCTATAAATACCACACCATATTATTAAGGGAACAAAGATGTTTATTTTATAAAAAGGAAAGAGCACCTAGACTAGTGGGCACAGCTTTGATCTGACGAGTGGTGACGGCCCCCTACCCCTGCTCTCTGCTCTCTGCTTTCCCTCCATGATTACATCGGCACACGTGTTTGCAGGAGCAGCAGAAAGAACCTGCTGGAATTTCAGATCCACTCTGTCTACAGGGGGTCCTCATCCGTGTTACAGCCCAGACACTGAAAAAAAGGAATGCAATTTTTGAATCGCCTGATTTTCAAAACAACACAGGTAAAACAATCAGGGTTTTTTTTTTTTTCCATATTCTTAGTAATTCCTACTTTTTATAAAATATGTTCTTAATAACAACAAAGAATAGATGGAGATAAGGAGTCACTTAAGGTCACTTAAAGGTTGTAATGCTCAGAAATATTCCAAAACAGGCTCAGGGCATGTGGCTCAAGAGGCTAAGGCGCCAGCCACATACACCTGAGCTGGTGAGTTCGAGTCCAGCCTGGGCCCGCCAAACAATAACGATGGCTACAACCAAAAAATAGCTAGGCACCTGTAGTCCCAGTTACCTGGGAGGTGGAGGCAGGAGACTCCCTTGAGCCCAGGAGCTGGAGGTTGCTGTGAGCTGTGATGCCACAGCACTCTACTGAGGGCGACATAGTGATACGCTATCTCAAAAAAAAAGAAAAGAAAGAAATATTCCAAGACAAATAGGGCTTGCTTAAGTAAAAAACCAAAAAAAATCTAAAAAAATATGAAGAGATCCTAACATGGGCTCTAAATAAAAACTATAGAACATGAAAATCTCATAATATTCACCAGACCTCTATTGGGATTTAGGCCTCACAAAGAGACAAAATGTACACAATAGGGACGGGGTGTGGGCGCCGGCGCCAACTATCAGGCTCATTGGTTCTTTTTTTCTCTCTTAACCCTGGCAGAAGACAGAAAATTGCACTGAATTTGTATCCTAATCCAGCCTAATTCCTTTCTTTGCCAGTAAACTGTATCAATTAGTTTTCTGGACCCAAAGTATTAGGGCCACTAAGCGGGACATGATTTGTCATAAGCCTGCTGAGCGCTGTGGTCGCCTCCAGACCTTTTACTTACAGATGAGAGAGCGCGTGAGGCCACCTGCGCCCGACCCGGCCCGTGGAGCTGGAGCTGCCCCTGCTTCCGGGACGGGAGGCACCGTCAGCCTGCGCTGCCCATTCCCAGCCAGACTCTGCAGGCGAGGGGATGAGAACCGCGCTCGGAACCGCTCTCGCTGCAAACCCGCTGCACTTGGCCGCCGTCGGGCGGGGACAGCAAGCCCTCGTGTGGGTAAATGGCATCTACTGCGTCAAAGCAGGACGCTGGGCAGGGGCAGGGCGGCGACTGGGGCCTCTCCTCTTTGGAGATGCTTTCCAGAGACTCGCATCGTGGGCATTCAAAGAGAAAACGGACGAACGAGCGCCCGGGTGCAAAGAGCTCTGCCAGAGATCGTCGGGTGGCCCCGACATTTATCAACTGTCACAAAGCTGCCTGAAGCCAGGAGCAGCCAGAATCCTCCCAGGCAGTGTTTCATTTCACAACATACCCGTTATTGATGAAACAAATTTATGTCTTTCAAGCGAAGGCTACAATCCACTTACTGCACAATAAGATAAAGGGTGCATATCTGTTTTTAATGCCAGTATCATACTGGTTTACTTTCTGTAGCTTTGTAGCATATTTTGAAGTTAGTGTGATATCTGTAGCTTTGTTCTTTTTGCTTCAGATTGCTTTGGTTACCAGGGTCTTTTGTGGTTTCATATAATTTATATTTTATAATTTGTTTCTATTTACCTCTTACATACATACATACATATATACATGCCCTGGTTGGGGTAAGAGGAACTTGTTATAAATTATTTCTCCATCTCAAAGCAAATATCAAACAAGGACACCTAAGAATCATATCTTGGACTCCATATTTTTAATAAGCTCCCTGGGTAGTTCTGATGCACACTGAATTTGGGAACTACTACCTCCAGAGAAAGAAAAGGAGGAAGAATAGAGCTCCAAGAGCTCTCGCCCCTAGAACTCCTCCACTTTTCTGCTGTCTGAAGGAAACCCATTATGAGGTGGTGGAAGATGGAAAACAATGCAGCCTGGAGACCTAGAAGAGCCTATGACCCTGGCAGTGTTAACATGGCTATGGGTTGTTGATCCAAAGCCAGCGCAGAGAAGGCCTGAAGGAATGTCAACCAAATGCCTGTAACTAATATTCGACATTCATAGCAAAGCCACCATTTTGGCAGTGATGTAAGAAAAAGAGACCCATGTGCATGGCTATTTTATTGGATGTCTTAGAAACACAAAATAATTTCAAGTAAAAAAAAACTTAAGAGTCCCAAATTTTAGTTCTCAGAATCAGATTTATTTTACATTTTATTGTTAGTTTCTTATTTAATTACAATTGAAAAATGTACTTCACACCTGTAATCCCAGAACTTGAGAGGCAGAGGCAGGTAGATTGCCTGAGCTCACAGGTTCAAGATTACCCTGTACCAGAGCCAGACCTCATTGCTAAAAATAGCTGGGTGTTATGGCGGGTGCCTGTAAGTCCCAGCTGCTTGGGAGGCTGAGGCAAGAGAATCGCTTGAGCCCAAGAGTCTGAGGTTGCTGTGAGCTATGATGCCATGGCACTCTTCCAGGGGTAGAGTGAGACTCTGTCTCCAAAAAAAGAAAAGAAAAATTTGTTTCTGGAAAATGTTTAGTAAATCTACATTTTATACAACTTAAAAATGAGATATTATAGAGTAGGAAGAGGAAACATTTTTAAGTTTTTATGAAGCATAAATTGGAATGAGAATTTTCCCTGTAATTATGAGAATTAAATCTGGAATTCTGGTATTAGACTTTGTACCAAATGAGTGTGGAAGTACAATTCATCATCTCCAATACAACTTTGTTCAGAGAAGAGTTTAGCTTCATAATTGTTGAGGCTGGAGCAATTTACCTTCCTTATTACCCACCCTTCTCAGCCCACCAGTAA
Organism: Perodicticus potto; assembly: GCA_963574655.1. Classification (NCBI taxonomy): domain Eukaryota; kingdom Metazoa; phylum Chordata; class Mammalia; order Primates; family Lorisidae; genus Perodicticus; species Perodicticus potto. The sequence goes on from CAUYRH010005545.1 coordinate 61,688, forward strand.
CACGGTTTTACTCAACCACCCTTGGCTTCCTGAGTTACTCCAAGTTATAGAGTCTCCAGGTTTGGAATATCTAATTGTCACTTATTCTAATCACCTCTCCAGGACTTAAATCTGATCCACAGTATATGTAAAACTGGTCCAGTCTAATAATGGAGGCCTTATTCTTTCATGTGGCAGTTCTCATTTTTAGGAAGAAAATCCAAATTTATCTTCTCATATATTTGGAGATATACATGGGCTACTTCTACATGACACCTCTTTAAATATTTACAAAGAACAATCAATCTACCCTTTTTCTTCAGGCTAAACATCACCAATTCCTTTGCTGTTATAGTTGTAGAAGATTGAGGAACATTCATCTTCTTTATTATAGCTACTGTATATCTATTAATACATCCCAAGATCACATTAGCTTCTTCTTTGGCTAGAATCATGTGTTGGCTTGTATCAAGCTTACCATTAAAGAAAATATTTTTATGCTTTTCTTTCAAATGGTTCTGTGATATTACTATCTCACTGTCTTTGTTCTTGTACAGTTTGATTTTTGAACTGGCTAAGTTTAATCTGCCTTTGTTCCATCCAGTGTTCTGGTCATGTAGCTTTTTATTTCCTGTTTATGCCATTTGGTGTATTTGCTTTCTTTTAGCATCATGGAATCTGTAAGTGTGATGAACATGAGTTCAATATTTCTAGCCATGCCATCAAACAAATGGCATTCTGTGGCTCACCATTAGAAGCATCTTTTTAGGCTGGCAATCTTCCATTAATCAATACTTGATCATTTTCTAGTTTTAGATCCTTTTAAATGTGCTAGTATGGGGTTGCATTTCTACAGTTTAGTCACAAAGATTTTATAGGAGATTTTATTTAATTTCTTTATGCTGTCTGGATACAGTGTATCTGTAACATTTCCCTAAATCAGTCAGTATTTTACCCCTGCCTGAGAAGAAAAGAAAATCCAACCTGTTTTGCATCAAGATCTTCACTTATGGACTGGGTGGGGCAGTAGGTTGAGCGGGGATGAGAAGATTGTGCAGGGCCTTGGAAATCAATCTGTTATTGTCATTTTGTAGAAAATAGGGGGACTTCTTCAGTTGGGCAGAGAAGCCATAAATCGTATCTAAGAGTAATATATACGGCTGGTGACTGCCCAGACGCTGGGAAGATCTGGGATCCTAAGATTTTGGTTCTGAGAAACTGAGGCTGAGAACCAGTGGTGCTAAGGTGTGCCTAGACCTTCATGAAGGAATTCTGAAGTGAGTCAGGTTTTGACAAGAGCACATTTTCCTAAGTGAAAGTGATGTTGTTAAGACATTGCTGTAACACTTGCAAAATCAGGCGGCTACATGACTTCTTCTTTGCACTGAGCCAAAATCTCACTCCTTGGAACAGCCTCCTACTTGTCCTGATTCTCCGCTTGTGAGAAACTTTGAAAGTTTATCTCTTCTTCTTTCTGCATAACAACTTTCTAAATATTTAAAGCAATACTCATCTCTTTAAAATTCAGATCAAATATTTCCAGTTTCTGTACTAGGGATGTTATTTGTTAACTTAGCATTATCTGCTAAGGGAATAACTTTCTGATGCAATAGATTTTACCAGAAAAATGTAAATCTAGAGTTATGCAATTGGTTATCTCAATCAATCTTACATATGGACAGGCCAGACTAGATTGAGGAAGCTAAAGCTGTGACTGATAAGTAGATAATTTAAGAATTGAATTTCAAGGGGAATTCTGGGAAGATGGCTGACTAGTAGCAATCCTCAGCAGAGGCTCCTGACCAGAGGGAGAAAAACTGGACAGAATCAGACTCCTAAGAAGCAAAAGGTGGGGAGCTGAGCCAAGAAAGAAGTTCAGCAAGCTGTTATTCCAAGGAAGAACATTCAAGAAAACAAACTACAGGTATAAAGCCTATCATCCAGAGGGCAGGAGACCCCCCTCCCGCAAGGGTGAGGCCTGCTGTGGGCTTTCTGCAAGTAAGCAGAGAAAAAAAGACCTTTCATTTTACTTCACTGGAGAGAGCCACTAAACTCCGGGTTTCTTTCTCTAGGGAGGTCCCACTTATGAACCTAGACACCACCCTGCTTGGCATAAAATTGAACAAATATTTTCCCCCACAATTCCGAACTCCCAGTCCACCCTCCCTCCCTTGCATGGTGGTCTAAAGTTTTCCCTGCAGAGCACAGAGTATTTGGTCTTTTCCTGAGAAATCTGGGTATAGTGTGGACTGCCGAACATCAGGTTGGAATCTGTGACTAGTGGGGAAGAAAGAGGGCATGGGAAGAAAGTGACACTTGGCAGAGGGAGGAGCAGTCCCTTGGTTATGACTTTGGTCAGTGTGATGTTGTGCCTCAGTTAAGTCTGACGGGAGGGGGGTACAGAACCCCTGGCTCTGATGGTGCTTGCAAGTGGGACAGTGGTTGCCTGGTGTGGACTGGGTTTGGCTGGTAGGGCTGGTCCCTGGCTCCAACTGGGCCTGGGAGCAGAGATTTTCCAGGTGTGGACTGAGACTAGCAGGGAGGCCTGGTCCCTGGTTCCAACTGGGCATGCATGTAGGCTCAAACTGGTGTCTGGGGCATGGTCCCCAGCTCCAACTGGGCCTGCAAGCACAAAAGTGGCTGCCCTATGGACTGAATCCTGTGGGTGTGAGTGTGGACCCCTGGCTCCAACTGAGACCCTTTGCTCTCTCTGTGTTGATCAGGGTTTGTACTGCCCGAGACAATTTGATTGGAACTTGTGTCTGGGGCTGTCCACCCAGGGACACTCTGAGGTTGATCTTTGAAGTTCTGTAGTGGAAAAGAACTAAATGGTAGGGGCAGGGCATGGCACTGCAGCTATCTGTATCTCTCCATAGCTGAGATTTAAACTTAATACCATGGCTTCTTAGGATAAGATAGAGGGTGGCTGATTTCAAAATAGAGCCAGCTTGCACTGTCTCAAGTAGGTCCTCAGAGTCTCTGGCCAAAACTCTGAAAGGGGCCTTTGTAAGATTGTGGGAGATAAGCCACAATAACAAAGCCTAGTGCTTTGGTAAAGGGCTAATTAACTCTACTACATGGGAACCCCAATTCAATCTCACCCTACCAGTTTTAATAACCAAATGGTGGAAAATAAATATGAAACAGAACCAACAGAAGAACTCTGGCAACATGAATAACCAGAGTATATCAACCACCCCAAGGAATGACAAAAGAGGTACAACTGAAGATGCCATATAGACAAGGATGAAATGTCAGAAATAGAATTCAGAATATGGATTGCAAATAAGATAAATAGAAAGGAAGAAAAGATAGAAATCGAATTCCAAAGAGTAGTTCTAAAGTTGTCTCAAGAAATTAATGATTTCAAAAACAAAGTCACCAAAGGTATGGACATAATGAGAAAAGAGATAGCAGAGCTTAAGGAAATGAAAAAGTTATTCAAGGAACTCCAAAATACAGTAGAATCCCTCAGTAACAGAGTTTACCAGGCAGAAGAAAGGTTCTCTGAAACTGAAGACAAAGATTTTAAATGTTCCTAAATGCTCAAAGAGGCGGACAAATGGAGAGCAAAAACTGATCATTCCCTGACTGAGTTGTGGGATCACTCCAAAAGATCAAACATTTGTCTTATAGGAATTCCTAAAGGTGAAGAGAGTGGTCCTAAAGGTACAGATGCTCTACTCCAAGAGATTATGGAGGAGAATGTCCCAAGCATTGCAAAGATACAGAAATTCAGATAGTAGACAGTTTCAGAACCCCAGCAAGACTCAGTCCAAGTAAAGAATCTCCTAGACACATTGTGATTAACTTTGCCAAAGTTAAGATGAAGAAGAAAATTCTGCAAGCAGCAAGACATAAGAAAAGCATCACTTACAAAGGGAGAAATATCAGAATGACTGCAGATCTCTCAGCTGAAACATTTCAAGCCAGAAGAAGATGGTCATCAACCTTCAATCTCCTAAAACAAAACAACATTTAGCCCAGGATACTGTATCCAGCTAAGCTGAGTTTCATTTGTGATGGAGAAATCAAATACTTTACTGACATAGACATGTTGAAAAAATCTGCCATAACTAAACCAACTCTCCAGGATATTCTGAGACCCATCCTCCATAATGACCAGCACAATGCTATACCACCAAAGTAAACTCACTCAGAAATTTTTGAACAAAACCCAGCTTCCACAGTGGTGAAAGGATTAAAAATGTCCACTGGACATTCGAAAAACATGACACCCAAAACATAACCAGGCTTACCAATTCTCTCAACTGATGTGAATGGTTTAAATTGTCTTCTAAAGAGGCACAGGTTGGCTGACTAGACACGTAAACTCAGACCACATATCTGCTGCATACAAGGATCTGATCTTACCCTAAAGGATAAAAATAGACTCAGGGTGAAGGGCTAGACATCTATAATATAGGGAAATGGAAATCAGAAAAAAGCAAGGGTTGCAATTTTATTGGCAGATACAATTGGCTTTAAACCAAAAAAGATAAAGACAGATAAGGATGGTCACTACATATTTTTCAAGGGAATCACACAACATGAAGAGATTTCAATAATTGACATTTATACACCCTATCAGAATGCTCCTCAATTTATAAAGCAAATTCTAATGGATACGAACAACTTGATATCTTCTTGCACTATAATAGTTGGAGATTTTAACATCCATTGACAGTTTTGGATAGATCCTCCAAGAAGAAACTAAACAAAGAAATATTAGACTTAAACCTGACCCTAGAACAAATGGACTTTACAGACCTCTACAGAACCTTTCATCCTAATAAAACTGAATATACATTCTTCTCATCAGCCCACAGATCATCCTCCAAAATTGATAATATCTTAGGACACAAGTCTAACCTCAGCAAATTTAAAAGAATAGAAATTATTCCTTGTATAGTCTCAGACTACCATGGAATAAAAGTTGACCTCAACAGCAACAAGAATCTTCATACTCAAACAAAGTCATGGAAACTAAATGATCTTAGGCTGACTGGGTCAAAGACAAGATTAAGAAGGAAATCACCAAGTTTTTGGAACTAAATGATAATGAAGACGCAAATTATCAAAACCTGAGGATACTGCAAAGGCAGTCCTAAGTGGGAAATTTATAGCATTGGAAGCCTTCATCAAGAAAACAGAAAGAGAGGAAGCCAACAACTTAATGGATCATCTTGAGCAACTGGAAAAGGAAGAACATTCCAACCCCAAATCTAACAGAAGAAAAGAAATAACTAAAATAAGGGCAGAAGTAATGAAATTGAAAACAAAGTAATCATTCAGAAAATCAACAAAACAAAAGTTTGTTTTTTGAAAAGATTAACTAAATTGACAAACTTTTGGCCAACCTAACCAGAAACAAAAAAGTAAAAATCTCTAATATCGTCTGTCAGAAATGAGAAATAACAACAGACACTTCAGAAATTCAAAAAATCCTCAATGATTACTACAAAATCTCTGTTCCCAGAAATATGAAAACATGAAAGAAATGGACCAATACCTGGGAACACAACACCTTCCTAGACTCAACCAGAAAGAGTTAGAAATCTTGAATAGACCTATATGAACCACTGAAATAGCTTCAGCTATACAAAATCTCCCCCAAAAGAAAAATCTGGGACCAGATGGCTTCACATACGAATTCTATCAAACCTTTCAAGAGAAACTAGTACCTATATTTTACAACATTTTCCAAAGCATAGGAAAAGAAAGAATACTTCCCAACACATTCTAGGAAGCAAATATTACCCTGATACCCAAACCAGGAAAGGATCAAACAAGGAAAGAAAATTATAGACCAATATCATTAATGCATATCAATGCAAAAATATACAATAAGATCTTAGCTAACAGAATTCACATCAAAAAAAATTATACACCATGATCAAGTTGGTTTTATTGCAGGGTCACAGGGTTGGTTCAATATATGCAAATCTATAATACATAACATAGACTAAACGAAAAACAAAGACCATATGATTCTCTCAATTGATGCAGAAAAAGCTTTTGATAATATCCAGCATCCTTTCATGATCAGAACACTTAAGAAAATAAGCATAGAAGGGACATTTCTTAAACTGATATAGGCCATCTACAGCAATCCCACAGCCAACATCATATTGAATGGAGTAAAATGAAAAACATTTCCTCTCAGATCTGGAACTAGTCAAGGATGCCCACTGTCTTCACTGCTATTCAACATAGTAATGGAAGTCTTAGCAATTGCAATCAGGCAAGAGAAGGGGATCAAGTGTCTCCAGATAGGTTCAGAGGAGATCAAACTTTCACTCTTCGTGGATATGATCCTATTCCTGGAAAATCCCAGGGACTCAACCTCAAAACTCCTAGAAGCGATGACGGAATACAGCAGCCTCTTAGGATAAAAAATCAATACTTACAAATCAGTAGTTTTATATATACCAACAATAGTGAAGCTGAAAATACAGTCAAGCTCTCTATTCCTTTTACAGTAGTGCCAAAGAAGATGAAAGATCTGGGAATTTACCTAACACAGGACATGAAAGATCTCTATAAAGAGAATTATGAAACTCTGAGAAAAGAAAAAGCTGAAGATGTTAACAAATGGAAAAACATACCATTCTCCTGGCTGGGAGGAATCAACATTGTTAAAATGTCCATACTACCCAAAGCAATCTACAGATTTAATGCAATCCCCATTAAAGCACTATTGTCATACTTTAAAGAGCTTGAAAAAAATAGTGCTTCATTTGATATGGAATCAGAAAAACCTCAAATAGCCAATACATTACTCAGAAATAAAAACAAATCAGGAGGTATCACTTTACTAGACTTCAGGCTATGCTATAAATCTATAGTGATCAAAACAGCATGGTACTGGCATAAAAACAGAGCGGTAGATTTATGGAACAGAGTAGAGAACCAAGAGTTGAACCTAGCTACTTATCATCATTTGATCTTTGACAGGCCTATCAAAACATTCAATGGGGGAAAGATTTCCTATTTAACAAATGGTGCTGGGTGAAATAGCTGGCGACCTGTAGAAGACTAAAACTGGACTCCCACCTTTCACCATTAACAAAAACTGATTCTCACTGGATTAAAGATTTAAACTTAAGACATGAAACTATAAAAATACTAGAAGAGAGTGCAGGGAAAACACTTGAAGAAATTGGCCTGGGAGAATGTTTTATGAGGAGGACCCTCCCCAGGCAACAACAAAAATGCATTACTGGGATGTGATCAAACTAAAAAGCTTTTGCACAGACAAGAGCACAGTAAGTAAAGCAAACAGATAACCTTCAGAATAGGAGAAGATTTTTGCAGGTTCTACTTCCGACAGAGGTCTGATAATTAGAATCCACAGAGAACTCAAACTAATCATTAAGAAAAAAACAAATAACTCCATTTCTATGTTGGGAAGAGACTTGAATGGAAACTTCTCTGAAGATGACAGGTTCGTGGCCTATGAACACATGAAAAAATGCTCATCATCTTTTTTTTTTGGAGACAGAGGCTCTCTTTGTCACCCTTGGTAGAGTGCCGTGGCATGACAGCTCACAGCAACCTCCAACTCCTGGGCTTGGGTGATTCTCTTGCCTCAGCCTCCTGA